>JAXQQM020091793.1:0-39662 GCA_034641835.2 Pinus albicaulis
CCCGAACGTTTTTCTGTAGGGAGCGTTCGAGACGAACGCTCTGACACTAGGGTTTAACGCTCCGAAGCGTTTTTAACGTCGGAAAGCGTTTCGGACGTTCGCTTCCCGAACGCTCCCACTGACGCTCCGAAAAAACGAGCGTTTTTCGAGTCGAAACGCGCTCGGCTCCGGCCGAACGTTTCGGGCTTCGCGTTCCGCCGCTCCGGCTTCGCTCCGCACGGACGGGATTTCCGGAGCGGGAGCGAAGGGAGTACGGCTTCCGCAGCACGCTGTCTGTCGAGAAAGAATTTTGCAAGCCAGCAACTGCGGAAGATATGAATCACTGCTCTTTACGCGGAAATCAACCAATGGAGAAAAGAGCAAAGAATAGCGGAAAAGTATCTTTTAGAGAAGAGTCCACTCCTTCTACTTCAAGCTCAAAAATGGAGAAGATGTTGGAAGAAATGATGAAAGAGATGAGCATAATTAAGAGAGCACAAGCAAATCAAAATCAAGCTGCTCCTCGAAATAGAAATCAGAATTATAGAAGAGAAAACAATCAAGACAAACAGAACGAGAATGACCAACAGATTAGACCTCCCTTCCAACAAAACTATGTAGATCAATATGAGGAAGATAGGGAGTTGGAAAGGATGGAAGAAGATCGTGTAAACTTGATTGGATCAGACAGTGGAGATGATGTTTTCCTCACTGAGGAAGAACAAGGATTCTTCTCTTATGATCAAAATACAAACACCTATGAAGACTCTGATGACTATAGATTGGGTTTTGAAAATGCAATTATGGAAGTGCATAAACAATACGATCTTAGGAGCAAAGGGAATGCAGATAACTTAAAGGACAAGAACACTAATACTGCTGTCAAGAAAAACGTAGAAACTCAGCCCAAAAAGACAGCGGAGAAAACCAACATTTTGGCCAAAAAACCAGACTTAAACAAAGACAAAAATATTCAGCCAAATGTTGAAAAAAGTACCCCTAGCACTTCAGCTAGTGGTCCTAACAAAACTGTCCCAATTACCAGTCCAAATAAGGTTCAGCAAATCAAAGTTGCTGAAAAGAATTCAATTGAAAAAGAAGATGTAAATATCAACAAGTCAATTATTCCTTTCAGCCTTGAGGGAGAGATTGCCAAGATAAAAATTACCATCCCCCTAGCTGAACTAGTAACCCAAGAGGTATACAAAAACCAAGTTTTGAAAGCTTTGAACTTAGGAAGTGATACAGACACTTTAAACTTGACAGATGACAAACCTGAGTTGTTGTTTGGTCCAAAAGTTGAAGGAAAATATCAAGAAGGGGCTGTCCCTCCCTTCTATGTTAGCTTGAACATACATGAGAAGATTTTACACAATGCTATGTTAGACTCAGGAGCTTCACACAATCTAATTCCCAAGGTAGTGATGGAAAGCTTAGGCTTAGAAATTACTAAACCATACAAAGACTTGTATTCCTTTGACTCAAGCAGAGTCAAGTGTTTGGGTTTATTCAAAGATTTATGTGTTACTTTAGCTCAGATCCCTGCTAAGAGTCTAGTTATGGATATAGTTGTAGCTGACATTCCCCCTAAGTATGGCATGCTCTTATCAAGATATTGGGGAGCCAAACTTCAGGGAAGCCTTCAAATGGACATGTCTTATGCCACCATCCCTGTTTTTAACCAAAACAGAAGACTATACAGGGAATCTCACATGAAGTACATGGTGAGCAACCTAGACAAACCAAACAACACTCCAATCTATTCTACTCAATAAATTTTAGATTCCTTTATCTTATGTAACGACGATGAAATTACTCAATAAGATAAAGAGAACATAGACCCCATTGATTCACCAGAAAAATTGAATTTTCTCTCAAATCAACTTCAAAACATCGACAATCAACAGCAACAAGAAAACGAAAATGAGTCAAATGTAATTTGGACAATAAACTTTGATGGATCCTGTAATAAATCAAGCACAGGTGCAAGCGTATGGATCCAGAATACGAATCAGAGTTTCTCATATAAATTGGATTTCCCATGCACTAACAATATTTCTGAGTACGAAGCACTCCTCCTAGGTTTACAATTGCTCAAAAAATTACAAGCCCAAAAGGTAACAATCTTAGGAGATTCTGAACTTATCATAAAACAAATCAAAGAAGAATACTCAACCATAAATCTGAGGCTTAGGGAATATCGGAACGTTGCTCTCGATTTATTGAAAACCTTTCAAAAATACGAACTTGTTTTCATTCCTAGAGCGTTTAACCATTTGGCCAATGAACTTGCATTTAATGCCAGTAATTGTCAAATACCTAAGGTAAACGAACAACTTAGCGTAAAAGTAAAACATAGGCCTGCAGTGCCTGATAATGTAGATCACTAGCAAGTTTTTGATTCTGACCAACACATCGACGATTTCTTGAGGTCAGAAAATGATTTCTCCATGCCTACATCAGAATCGAGCCATAATCAAAACCATCCATATATTGAAGAAATCCCAAAAGCTGGAATAACACACTCTACTGATATAAGTCATTATGAGAATACGTTTGAAGCAGAGTCAATTGACAACGTGGACCAAAGAGACTTGGAAGTTTTAGAATGTAAGAACGGTTCAATTCCAAGAGGTCTCTCACCTTTGGAACACCTTTTCGACTTAAATGATGTAGCCAAAGAACCAAAAATAGAGCCTGTAGAAAAAAATGTAGAAGAACACAACATAGGCTCCCTAACGAAACCCAAGATGATTAAATTGTCCAGCACTCTTCCAACTCACATAAAATCTCGATACATTGATCTGTTTAAGGAGTTTAAAGATGTTTTTGCCTGGGCATACACAGATCTGAAGTCTTACGATACCAGCATTATTCAACACAAGATTCCCTTGAAGGAAAATCAAAAGCCCTTCAAACAAAAATTGAGGAGAATAAACCCACTTTTATTACCTTTAGTTAGAGCCGAAATTGAAAAGATGCATGATGCTGGCATTATAGTACCTGTTAGATTTTTAGAATGGGTATCAAACTTAGTTTCTGTTAGGAAAAAGACAGGGGAGATCAGACTCTGTATTGATTTCAGAAACCTAAACAGAGCGTCCCTAAAAGAAAACTACCCATTTCCCAAGATGGATCATATACTTCAGAGGGTATTTGGGTCAAAAAGGATATCACTCTTATATGGGTTCTCGGGTTACAACCAGGTGTTAGTGCTCCCAAGTGATCAAATCAAAACTGCTTTTACCACACCTTGGGGCACCTTTATGTATGTCAAAATGCCTTTCGAGTTAATGAATGCAGGGGCCACCTTCCAAAGGGCCATGGACATAGCCTTTTCTGAAGATATTGGCTATTTCATAATTATTTACCTTGATGACATAACTGTCTTTTCAAAAACCGATGAAGAACATTTGACTCACTTAAGAAATTTTTTTGAGAAGTGTAGGAAATTTGGCTTGTCACTGAATCCCAAGAAGACACTCTTTGGTCTCCAAGAAGGTAAACTTCTTGTTCACATAATTTTAGAAGAAGGAATCAAAATAGACCCTACGAGGATAGATGGCATATTGCAAATTAGCCATCCAAGAAGCCTCAAAGAATTACAATCTTTCATTGGAAAGATTAATTTTTTGAGAAGGTTTATCCCCAACCTTGCTGAGCTATTAAAAAACATTACAAACATGCTTAAGAAATATGTGGGTGTAAAATGGACTTTACCAGCTAAACAATCATTTGAACTGGTCAAACAAGCTCTTACCCAAACACCAGTCCTGATTAGTCTAGATTTTACCAAAGATTTTTACATCTTTTCTTTTGCATCTGAGCATACAATAGCTGCAGTTCTACTTCAAAAGAATGATTTGGGGCAGGAACAACCAATATCCTTCTTTAGTAGGGCCTTAAGAGATGCTCCTCTCAATTATAATATCATGGAGAAACAAGCCTTAGCATTAGTGAAAGCATTAAAGGAATTTAGGGTCTATATTTAGGCCAATAGGCCTTCTCTTTTGAAAGAGATCAAATTTTTGATCGTCAACATATTCATTCTACACACGACACCTGTTTCTGGTTTTAAAAAATGACACCTGGTTCATCAACACTCCTATTTTTTCTCTGACACCTGGTGCATTCGTTTTAGGATTCCCTCCTCTCCGAGCTCCGGTTACACCGTTTCAAAGTCTGTAAAACAACGCAGAAAAAGGCACACCACTAACAGATTTAGCAACCGTCATACGTTTTACTCTTACCCTTCTTTGTGAACTTCAAATTGCACTGGTTCAGGATTTTTGCAAAATAGTACACAAAACGGCCCAACAGATTCTGGTTCTCCCTGGTGTTTGGCCGAGCAAGATACCGGTTGGTTTCTGCGGCTTCATGGAGATACACATGTTTCTTTAAAGAAATGCGTGATTTTCTTGACAGAATCTTGAAATTTAGTCACATAGATCCAATTTTGTTAACAGAAGCTTTAAATTTAGAGGCAGAAATTCATCTTGCTTTTATGGTTTTACACAGTAGAGTACAGCTTGGACTACGCAGCTTTGCAAAAATACACAGTTTTCTTGGCAGGAACGTGCTATTTTCTTGAGACAGTAGCTCGGAATTTGGTTACAGAGATCTAATTTTGTGGACATAAACTCTAAATTATCTGTGCCTTACCTTTCCAGGATTACACCCATCCTGAAACTGGGATTCTAAATCTCGCCACAAGGCTTCCACCGGACTGCGCGAGAACTGATTTAGGACCCAAAACGTACATAGCTTATGGCACCAGGGAAGAACTTGTTAGAGGGGATTCAGTCACTAAGTTGCACATTGACATGTCTGATGCTGTCAATGTTATAATGCATACAGCTGAGGTCGAGTTCTCAGACTTCCAACAGAAGCAAATAGAGAAATTGAGAACAGAATACAGAAGAAAAGATGGGCTGCCACAGGTTTCAGGGGAGATGTGAAACGAAAGCTCCGATTTTGGAGGCGCTCTTTGGGATATATTTCGAAGAGAGGATGTACCCAAATTACATGCTTATATGGAGAAACACCAGAGAGAATTCAGGCACCTTGACAGTAAGCGTCTTAAAGAGGTTATTCATCCTATTCATGATCAGACGATTTACCTTTGCGCTGAGCATAAGAGAAGCCTGCTGAAAGAGGAATATGGAGTAGAAGCATGGACGTTTGAACAACATCTTGGTGAGGTAGTTTTCATTCCAGCTGGGTGCCCTCATCAAGTTCGAAACCTCAAGTCATGTATAAAAGTTGCTCTTGATTTTGTATCGCCTGAGAATTTACAGGAATGTATTCAATTGACTGAAGAGTACGGCTTTGATTTTGCCAGGGAATGCGTGAAATGTCCAGTGCTCGGGTCGGGCAGGATCCAGCCACAAATGAGGCCTCGACGTCTAGAAATGAACAAGAGGCAGGTCTTTTGGCTTTTTTGTTAACGATCGAAGCGAAGCTGCAGGACGTGCTCTCCAACGAAGTCGTTTTACAAGAAAACAGGACTGCAGTTGTGATATGATATTTGGCGAGAGAACAGGTTGCATGGGTCGTATTCAGTATATTGACTGTAACATTACCATTTTCATCTTTCAAATTTTCATATTAAGAATTGTCGTAAGGGCTGCTTCATCATACCCAAACATTGAAAACCAGATTCTACCTGCACATTACTTCAACAGAGTGCCTATATACATAACCTGTAGCTGTGTGGACGGTATCAAGAAATTGATGTCAGTGGTCATCTTAGTACTGAATTCATGATGTCTCTACTGTAAAGTTTCTTCTCAATTAACTATGTATTTGGATCAGTATTGTTTTCTCACAGTCAATACAACGAAGGATATAACAATGCCGGCAAAGTTGTGGTTCAACCCATGTTTTACCTCGCTTTATTTCATTAATTCAATGATCGATTTTGTTCTGTTGTTGCTAATTCTACTCGGATTCCATTCTTGCTCCTGCTGAATCCCAACTTTTCTAATTTTTGGGTTTTACTGCTATACTGTGCCTCATATTGCCGTGATAATTGCTTGATTTTTTCTTGTAATATAACAACCCAATTTCTGTTGAATTGCAAATTGAAATAGTACATTTTTTACTTAAATTATTCTGGAATTACAGGAAAATCCCTGGGAAGCAGTTGCAGGATCAAACACTCGGCTTTTTTGGGTTTCAAGATCCAAAGTAAAAGATGGATCATTTCTATGGACCAGGCAGAAATCAGCTATTTGTTCCGGGGCCTGTCAATATTCCGGAACCTGTTCTGCGGGCTATGAATAGAAACAATGAGGACTACCGCTCTCCAGTAGTGCCAGCTCTTACAAAGAATCTTCTTGAAGACGTGAAGAAAATATTCAAAACCACATGGGGCACTACTTTCTTAATTCCTACTACGGATATGTCTAGTATTGTTTGAATTATCATGCTCATCTCGAGGGTTTGACTCTGACTTGCTTAATTTTAGATTTTTCATCAATGCGTGTTTCTCTTATGTTTCTTCTTTCTTCTGTATACTTTTAAGTGCACGTTGTTCGTCTTCAAACAATTTTTGGTTAGGTGCCTTCCTAGGGAGTATTTAGATTCTGCTATCGAGCAGTTTAACCCCTATGTTTCTTCTTTTGATTCTGCACCATTGAAGGCTCTCTGTGTATGTATAATATCATTCTATTGTTTGTACTCGACTGCTTCACAGTCCAAAATGCCATAAACCAGATGCAATAATTCAGGGTAAATATCTCATTTTTTTCAGTAGAAATACCGGTTTTCTCTTTTCGAAAATCACTGTCTGCCCTCTTGAGTGTATGTGCAGAGGTATTAGTATCTGATCAAATTAGCACTTAGAGGTATTAAAACCCTCAAGATACACAGTCCCTAGTAAGGAATCAACCTGGGATTGTGCGACCTCGAGGGTTTTAATACCTCTGAGCTCTACGCTGATCAGGGTTTTGTTAAGGGTTTGGTTCTATTGTTGTGCTTGGCTGCTTCTCAATCTTAGCATGCCATTTAAAATGCCCTTGCTAAAGCCGTGTGAGTGGCAAAACAGGTTTTTGATGCTAGCTCATAATTATGTATTATCCAACATGGCAAATCCAAATTTTTGAAACTCATTTATGAGAGCGCAGGGAGAAACGGAGTATCTTCTGGTAGAACCCATACTTTGGACCTTCCTTTTATACTTTTGTTTACTAGCACTACAGGAGTTCTGGTGCGTAGATTTGGCTCCACGGTTTACTGCTTTACTGGATTCTCTTGGCTCGTTAAATTGAAAATTTAAACCCACTCTCACAAATTGTTCTTTGTTTTTAATAAAGTTGTGTGTTTGTCTTTAGCTTCATCAATTTTCCTTTCTGTGGCTTCCCTCGTATGGTTACAGTGAGTCAAATTAACTGCTAATTTATGAAATAATTCAGTCGGGGCACTATTTGGCAGTTTCAATTTAACTAGATGTGGTAATCTATATTGTATAAGTTTTGACTTGCATATTGGTGTTAGCTCAGTCTACATGCATGGTGTATCAATCATCTAACGTATGTTGGTGGAATTATCCAGGTACTGGTGCTTGGGAAAGTGCACTTACAAACACACTATCACCACGAGATCGAATCATCTCTTTTGAGATGGGCCAATTCAGTCTTCTGTGGATTGATCAAATGAAACGCCTCAACTTTGATGTTGATGTTGTACAGTGTGAATGGGGAACAGGGGTGGATATGGGGATACTAAGGGCAAAGCTTGAAGCAGATAGGGAACACAAAGTAAAGGCTATTTGCTGTGTTCACAATGAGACTGCAACTGGGGTCACAAACAATTTGGCAAATATAAGGAAGGTGATCGGTGAGTATGACCACCGGTGTTGATTTGATTGCATTGTTTCATAGTATTTATTTAGCATTTTACAATGCCACTTACTAAACCCATTGTCTGCGAAGAAGAAGAATCATTTGAGGGTTAGAAAACTGGCTATAATCAAGACATCTTTATCTTGATTGCAGATTCTGGAATATTTCAGAAATCTGTTAGACAAGAGAAACTGCCATCCTTATCTCAATTGCAGATTCCAGAAATCTGATGGACAAGAGTGAAGTCAACTATTTGACTTCGTTCCAGTACGTCAGATTTCCAGAATCTGCAATTGAGTTGCACTCATACCTATAATCATAAGCAAAATGACTGTTTAAAAAAAACTTCACTTGTATCTAATGATATTTGGAATGGGGGGATGCAGATGATTGCATGCATCCTGCTTTGTTTCTGGTGGATGGTGTGTCTTCAATATGTGCCATTGACTTCCGTATGGATGAATGGGGAGTGGATGTAGCGCTAACAGGTTCTCAAAAGGCTCTGTCCTTGCCAACAGGTCTTGGTATTGTGTGTGCTAGCCCAAAGGCTTTAGAAGCAGCAAAGACTGCAAAGTCGCTAAGGGTATTTTTTGACTGGAACGACTATTTGAGGTTCTACAAGATGGGGACGTATTGGCCCTACACACCATCAATTCAACTTCTATATGGATTGCGGGCTGCTCTAGATCTTATATTAGTTGAGGAAGGCTTAGATAACGTCATTGCAAGGCACAATCGCTTAGGA
Organism: Pinus albicaulis; assembly: GCA_034641835.2. NCBI lineage: Eukaryota > Viridiplantae > Streptophyta > Pinopsida > Pinales > Pinaceae > Pinus > Pinus albicaulis. The sequence continues at coordinate 8,569 of JAXQQM020091793.1, forward strand.
ACGGCAACAAGCTAATTTTACTTTGGCCAATGTATGTTTCTTTTTCACTTTTGGGCATGCTCATGAAATCTGGAAGTTGGCCTAAATAGTCACTATTTTCCTGAATTTCATCAGTACATATATTCGATCAATAAGACCATAGCATATATTTATGGTCCGGTGTTATTAAAGTTACTAACATTGGTTCTTCAAATTGGATCGGCAGGCTTGCAGTGGAAGCATGGGGGTTGAAGAACTGCACTCAAAAGGAGGAATGGTACAGTGACACTGTTACAGCCGTGATTGTTCCCCCTTATATTGACAGTGCAGAGATTGTGAAAAGAGGGTGGAAGAGATACAATTTGAGTTTGGGATTGGGGCTCAATAAAGTGGCAGGCAAGGTGTTCAGAATAGGACACCTGGGAAGCCTGAATGAGGTAAAATTCTTCCCCACATAAGTCCATGCGACATTAATTAGTACAGAATAATGAAATAATGCACATAGACAGGAAAATTCATCTGTAGCTATTGCAAGTAAATCTGGCCACAAGAAGATTATTGAATAACCATTTCTTTACTGCATTGCTTTTTAGGATTAGAATCCTGAGACAGTGGGATTGTCTTTATTTTATTCTGTAGCGACAACCGGCAGGAAGCCTATGATTTTTGAACTCTTGACACCTGTAAAAGAATGGCCTTAATCCATGGAAGTTTTCCATTTGAGGCTGTTAACACTACAACTCCAATCCCAATCAGAGAATGGAATATGTTTTAGAATCTGTTGTGATAGAGAAAAAAATAACTCTGGATTTCAAGGCACAAGTGATTTCAGTTGTTGTAGGATATTTTTATGATCAAGTGAAAACTGAGTGCATGTAGGTCAGTTTCTCAAGGTGATACAAAACCGAAGCCCTTCCCGGGCTCAGTTACATTCCCCAATTGAACTTTGGGAAGTAATTTGTTTTTGAAACTGTCACAATCAGATGTAATAACGTGAGTTTTAATTGTTTACTACAATAAGGGAGGTTATCAACTGATTAGCCAAGGGTATAAGGATATAAATAATGAAAATGAAACTTCCAAACAGAGTCCCTGTCAGCGCCAAACCTCTTTGAAGCCACTTAAGAAAAAGGCTTTTGCTGATTGCAGAACGTGAATTCAGGGCATGGATGGTTTTAGAGCACTTCTGCCAGAAATTCTCGAGAAAATCAGACTTAGTGCTACCCTCGTAATACTGTAAAGATAAAAAATATTCGTATGAATATCGAAATTAATGCCACATTTGTATCCCTGTGAAGATCCTACTTTCAAGGTGCTTGGCAGCAGACTTGACTTCCCTCGTTAGTTATAACTTATTATATTTTCATACGACTTGGATGCTCTAACGTTTGGGCTGGAGTCAAGACTGTGCTGACACCTTACATATACTCTCTTATAATCATGGTTGCAACTTAATTCTTGATGCAACCAGACATTCTGTGTAGTATGGAGAGAGAGTTTTTAAGTAATTGTTTAGCTTACAAACACTTCCAACGAGATCATTGGCAAGTCATTTCAGGTATGGTAGATAAGTAGTCCCGAACCTTAACAGAACATTATTGTTGTGTGCTGTAGTCATGGCTTCTGTTTTGAAGGAAACTTTCTTTGATTCTATTAACACGTGAATTGATTTGCTGTCCTTGGTAATCATGTTGCAGGTGCAACTGTTGGGATGTCTAAGTGGCGTTGAAATGACATTGAAGGATATTGGCTATCCCGTGAAATTGAATTTGAAGGCACAGTGACATGGTAGTCTTTATAGAGAATTGAATAAGAGCACAGATATGTTTGATTGTCATTAAATATTATAGCTTTTATGTCCATCAAGCTAGGATTAAAAATTAAGACTTTGGATTTATGATGTATATATAATTGATTTTGTCTTGAAACCTGAATTTAGTGAATATCTAAATTTGAAAATGAATTGAAATACGAATATGTGGTGTCATTGATTTTATTCTCTAACATTTTTGTGATTTATTGTGAGAATTTTTTTTAGCATTCAGAAGTTGTTTCATGGCCAATTGAATCTGTTTATTACCATGGATTTGGCAATGGTTTTTAGCTTTCTTAAGCATATGGTGTCTAATGATAAAAAAATGTAGACCAGTGGACTGACTTTCTGACCAATTTGCAGACACCCACTTTATGCCAAAGCAGCTCGCTGTCATGCATGTTTCAGAGCTCTACGCCTTGTTAGGCATCTTGAGCTAAAGGGAGCTGAACTGCTAGAAAGGATCCCTCAACCCTTTTTATCTTTGCATCTGAGATTTGAACCTGACATGATAGCTTACAGTAGATGTGAGTATATCTTCTCTTCTAGACAAGGCAAGCTTGATGGGATTGCCTAGCAATAGCAGAGCTGCATTGGACTACTATATATCCATCAACAGTGAGGCATACATTGGAACATATTTTGGGAACATGGACAAGATGGTAGCTGCAATGAGAGCTTTGAGTGGGCGACCAAACACAATTTTTCTCAACAGGAGAGCTTTTGCAGAAGCTTTTTCTCAAGGTCTCAATGGAGTGAGGCTGGCAGATTATTTGTGGGAGGCTCACAGGGATGCTTTAATTGAAGGAAGAGGATCTGCTCTACCTGATTGCTTTTGCATGTCCAAGGCTAGAATATCAGAAGGCTTAGGGAGTGGATATGAATCATATGCCAAACAATCATTTAGGGGTTTATAATTTATAACCAGTCTTGGTTTTCCCCTGACTATCTCTGAATGCTTATTTACATAAAACCCAAAACATCCCCAAGGGCTCTTTGATGGTTTTATCAGGCCTGTTTTCAGGAGGTCATCAATTTCCTTTCTGCATAACTCAGTGTGTTCTTTATCCATTGGGATGGATTTAGACCTGTGGGGTCTAACTTCAGCATTAGATACAAATGGTAAAGAAACAAAATGTTTCTTCTTTTCCCAAAACATTCCAGGATGAGTACCAAATAGAGGCTTAAAAAGCTCTCTGACTTGTCTGATCTTTTCTTGATAATCTGGTCTAGAAATCAGATTATCAATATTCATGCTTTTCTTCAGTCCTTTTAATTCTTCTATTCTATCATTCAAAGCATGAATTTGATGTGACTTTCGAGGGGCTCCTACAATAGGATATGCAAACTTCTGTCCCCTAAAATTGAAAGTAAAGCTGTTCTTTCCTTTTATATCTTCAAAGCTACAGGGTTTGACTGTACTCATAAATGGAATACCAAGAAAAAGATCTGCACTCAGACCATCATGCAATATACAAGAGATCTCTAATTTACTGACTGTCTTTTTACTGAGGTCAAGTAAGATTCTTGCTTCAGAATGAATTACCTCAGATGTAGCAATAGTAGAGATTGACTTTATTCTGGATGACAGTCTTGCATGAAAAGGGACTAACTGTGGTCTGATTGCATTGATGCCAGAACCTGAATCAACCAAAGCAGTGACAATTCTTTGTGTTCCTGCAATATTTACAGAGATCCTTATAAGAGGAGTCTGAACCAAAATAGCATTAATCAATATACCTTCTTCTGGTTTTTTTAACGTCTTCAGACTTGTTTGAAGTTTCTCCAGCTTCTTCTTTCCTCTCAAAATTCCAAGGATCGTCAGGAACATAAGTAACTGCTTCCAAAGCAGAAACTCTTTTCTGTAAATCAGAAATAGCAATATTTACAGAATTAAGATCAAAAATTTCATTGACAGTTTGTTCTCTAAACTGTCTGGTATTTCTCTCAACAGAAGCATTTATGTATGCTTGTGGATCTGTCTTCTGTTTTTCTTTCTCCTTTTCTCCACTCTTGTTTGCTAGGATATCCTGGATGGTTTTCCTAGTTCTTCTGTCTGTTGTAGATAACAATGTAGTATACAAATCATTTTCTTCTTGTATAGTCAAGACATTGCAACAGAGTCCTGAACAATCAGATGTACATTCACTACTACTAGAAGATGCTGAACTATGTGTACAATCATGTGCAATCATTTCAATTTCATCTTCTCAATTAGAGGAGTCATGTTCATCACTACTGTCTGTATCAGTAAAAACTAGCTGTTTTAACTTTTCTTCTAGAGCATGCACTTCTTCTTTAACAGAAATAGGTCTCATGCTTGAACAGATGGTTACCTGTTACAAGACCTATATGACAGCCACTGCTTCACCTATAGATGCTGTAAATATGTTGATTGTTGGCTTTGAAGGTAGGCTCAGACAATGGTTATCTTTACTCCAAAAGAAAACCCCTACCTTGCTCGCTGATTGGGCTGCTGCTGTTGTACTTAATGATCAAGGACAGCCCCAATTACTTAGTGATGGTTCCACAGAAAACAACTTTATTGGAAAGTTGATATCTGCTATTGAACAAGAATTCATAGGCCATCGAGGTGATACTACCACTGTCCAGACTTTAGCTTTAAATCAGATGAAGCTCAAAGATATGACAAAGTTCCATGCTCACTATGAAGAATATCTTAGGCGTCTCTTCCAATTGCCAAATGCACTTGATCAACAGTGGAAAAATCATTTTATTTCCACCTTACCCAAATGGTTTGCAGAACGCCTTATTCCTATTTTTAAAGATCCTCGTCATCGGGATTCATGGGGTGCTATTCATCAAGGCATCATTGGCCTTATCATGCAACTTTGTGCTGAGCAGAAGCAAATCAAACATGTTAATTCTGCTAAAAACAAATATTTGATTTCCCCTCTATGTAAGCAATACCATGTAGATTATGGCATCTCCTCCAAAATCTCCAGGGGGGCAGGACATAAGAACAAGTACAAGCACAAAAAGCATCACAAACATTCTCATAGATACAAATCATATCAGTCTAAGCATAGAACTCATAGACAACCTCCTGCACACATCTCTGCTAAATCCAGAAGACGTAGCAGTAAAAGATCAGTGCCAGAGAACATCAAGTGCTACAAATGTGGTAAGAATCATTTTCTTACAGATTGTCCCCTATTGTCAAAAAGAAAAAAGGCTGTTAAAGAAGAAGTGAACCACTGCATATAAAAATTATGTTGCTTCTGATCATTTTCTGATCATTTTGCAGCAAAGGAATATAAACTTTAGCCTGTTAACTATTTCTAAATGAAATAGAGTTTCTGAATACAATACCACTTTGTCCTGTCGATCATGTTGTGTCTTAGGCATAAACACCTTCCATTCAGTCTGTGTGTGTATAATGTCAAATTCACACCATGTTTTAAGCTTGGACAACATTGGGATGGATAATCATATATGCTACAAAAAATTTGCGCAAAAATCTACAAAATCTATTTCATCTCAAAACCTACAATTACTTCAAATTAATAATTCACAAACAATAATCCTATCGGCCTCTCCTTGCACCTTCTGGGGCAACTGCTAGTTACACTCTCACATAGTTGCTTTTGTTCCACATACTATTGTCAAGGACATTCTAAGTCAAGACCCTGATGGTAAAAGGGGAAAATGGATTGCAACTATTCTTGAATATGACTTAGAAATTAGGCCCACCAAACTAGTTAAAGGGCAAGGATTAGCAAAACTTATGGCTGAATCTAACTTCCAAGCACTAGACATGAATATGGTAGATGTGTTGGAAGAAATAGAAGAATCTGATGCTCCTGTTATTGAAGAAACATTTCTAAATTCTCCTTGGTATGCTGACATTATTTATGTGCTTTTATATTTAAATACCCCTCCTTCTTTGTCTAAAACTAAAGCTAGATTCTTGAAACAAAAGGCTTTGAGTTTTTGTATCTTAGATGGAGTATTATATTGGAAAAATGCTGTTGGAATTTTTCTTAAATTTTTACTTGAAGATGATGCAGGAAAGATCATGCATGAATTGCATGATGGAGAATGTGGAGGTCACCTCTACTGGAAGGCCACAGCCAACAAAATTCTTAGATCTGGTTACTATTGGCCTACCCTTTTCCTAGACACTCAAAAGCTGGTCATGTCTTGCCATAAGTGTCAAATCTTTGATGGCAAAAGAAAACTCCTTCCTTACCTTTACATCCTATCAGAGTTGAGGCACCTTTTCAACAATGGGGGCTTGACTTCATTGGGGAAATTCATCCATCCTGCTCAGCTCAGCATAAGTGGATCCTCACAGCCATTGACTTCTTTACCAAGTGGATAGAAGCTATACCCTTCAGAAATGCTAATGACTCTGTCGTTATCAAGTTCCTTGAAACAAATATCCTATCCAGATTTGGTTGTCCCAGAAAAATCATAACAGACAATGATACTGCTTATAAATCTAAGAAAATGGTTGATTTCTATTACAAATACCACATAACCTTGGGCCATTTCACTGCTTACTATCCCCATGGAAATGGGTTAGCGGAATCCTCCAACAAGAGTCTCCTCAATATAATCAAAAAAATGTTGGAGAAAAATCAGAAATCATGGCATAGTAAGCTGGTTCATGCCTTATGGGCTGATAGATTAACTACAAAGAAGTCAATAAATATGTCTCCCTATCAGTTAGTTTATGGCATGGATGCGGTTTTTCCCACCTCATTAGGAGTTCCAGTCATGAAACTCCTTCAAGAAGTGCAGATTGAAGAAAATGATATGCAGAGAAGGATTAACCAAACAATCCATTTACAACAGACCAGAGAAGAAGTTTATGAGAGAACACAGTTAGTCCAAGAAAAAATGAAGAAACTATTTGATAAGAGGACTAAGGAAAACAATTTCCAAATTGGAAATGTTGTTCTTAAATGGGATTCAAGAAGAGAAGAGAATGGAAAACATGGCAAGTTTGACAACTTGTGGAAAGGACCATATATTATCCATGATGAGAGGGGTCACAATGCATTTTTCTTGAAAGAATTGAATGGGCAAGATCTGTATGGAGGTCATGTTAATGGCAGGATGCTCAAGCATTACTTCTGCCAAGAATCTTAAGTTTTAAAGCATTTTATTTTTCATTGTAAATTTCATAGTCTAACCATTGCATTCAAAGTTAGAAAAAATCAAAAATACAAAAACAAAGAAAGAAAGAAAAGAGGGCAGATGGTAAAAATAATAAACGTACAGCCCCATACCAAAAAAGAGAAACAAATCTGAAAGTGTGCAAGCTTAAATGCCACTCCTACTAAACACACTTCTAGTTAGTCAAACAGCCTAATCTTGACTAATTATCTTTTGAATTTACTGCTGATAGGATAGTGAAATTGATTTGCCAAACTGTTTAAACTTGGCTTATCAGTAGGTAGATTAGGATATAAATGAAAGGTTCAAACATGTTCAAAACCTGAACCTAAGTTTCCAAGCAATAGATGACTCAAATTTGTTTTATTTTCCAAGTCAAGAGGTGTAAATCTGGTTCTAATCAACTCAAAATATGAATTAGAAAACAAGAAAAACAGCTCAAGTAAGAGTCAAAACAGAGCTGTAAAAGCGAAGACAGTACTTTGAATTTTCAGATCTTAAAAGCCTTCCATTTTGATTTAATTTTTCTGCAAAATAAATGTCTATGTGCAACTTGTATTTTATGCCATGGACTAGCATCAAGTAAGACTGTTTAATCCTCACTTGAATGCTTTTTAATTTTCTGTTGTAGAAAATAGAGAATAAAAATATGTTGGACAGTTTAATCCCGACAGATGATAGATTAGGTAGAGAAGAATCTGAACTCAACTGTTTAATCTGAGTTCAGGGAGAAATAAGGAGTAGAAATAGATTAGATTTCTTGCTTTCAAAAAATAATAAAATGTTGTAAATAGAGTTTGCCAATCCAAGTCCACTCTAATGAAGAAAAAATGTTAGATCTGTAGGATTGGGTAGGTAGAAAGCTTGTAGATGAAAGATCCATTGTTTTCATAGCTGCTAATATGTTTTCAGAGAAAGATCATCCTAGAAAAGGAAGAGTAGCCCAATGTACCAGTCACATGTCAGCCTCCCAGAGAATGCAAGTCTGAAGTTCTTGATGCCTTCAAGAAGGCACCATCCCCAAGTGGAGCCACTATTAGCCACCTATAATATTTGTTATACCAAAAGGTGGCTAAGACTTTTTTGAGCCTCCAAGGAACAAATTTTATCAATAAAAATTGTTGGCTCTTGAATAATTTTCTAGGCCTCATGCCTCTGTCCAAAATCTTCTTTTTTGTTCCCATTTTCATACTCAGAAATTCTGCTGAAATCATGAGAAGAAACTGCTGCAAAATCATCTTTTTTTCCCTTCCCCTTCTTTCAAAATTAGCCTTCATTTTCTTCCCCTTTTCTTCATAAATTTCCTCTGTTATTCATGTTTTCCTTTCTTCCCTTCATGAAAACCTTCTTTCCATAGTTAAAAACTCACTTTCTAACTATTTCAGAGCCCCCATTTTTCATTGAAAAACTATGGAATTTCCATAAAAAACAATTTTTTATTGCCTATGGACTTAAGCCCTTTGGGCTAAGTCCCAACCACTTCCCCCCACATGCCCCTACCTGGAACTAGGTGCTAAGCCCCTCACGGTGCTAATCACATCGTCAAATTTCAAAGTACGCAAGCCTTGTGTTCCTTTTAAAACCCCGATGCGATCAACTCTTTTATATAAACCTTCTCGATCACATCGCAAAAACTCAACGCACCAGTTTTTTTTGACGTCTTCCAAAATTCCGATTGCGATTGAGTCCTATCCTCTGATCATATTATTTTAATATATATCCTGCGGGCCCGCCTCCACGCTTAAAAACATTGAAAATCCATTCCCGATCCACTTTTCCCTTTGTAAAGCGAAAAACTCACTTTTCCAAAGTTTTAACTTAAAAATCCCAAAGCACGTGTTTTAATATAAAAATGGGTTGATTAAAAAGACCGATCGCGCCATCGCAATCAGAGTTTCCACAATGGGTAGATTAAAAATACCAGTCCCACAGCTCCGATTGCGATTGGCCTTTGTTTTACTTAAGCCTCGATCCCGTCACATTCCATAGAACTACCGGCACCACAATCGGGCGCCTATCCTCTTTATGAATATCTCTGCCCTGATTCGCTAAAAAACTTTGTTATTTGTTAAAAGTTTGGGTTTTATATATTATATAAGGGTTTTCCGCTGATTATTTCAAAACTAATCCACGTTGTTGATCTTAAAACGATCAAGCGGCCATCGCTCAATCGCATCGGCGATTTCAATCACAACGCAAAATTACATTTCATGCTTTGTTTGACCCCTCTGATTGGCCTGTTCCTCCGATTCGCTCCCCGCCGTTGATCTACTCCTTAGATCGATGGTCTGTGCTTTTTCGCATCGCTTATTTCAATCGCGTGCATTTGTGTTTTCCCCCGACCGCTGCTCCTTCGATTCAATCCCCGCCGTTGATCTAATCCTCAGATCCAATGGCCATCACTTAATCGCCTCCGCCCTCCTGATCGCGCAATCACATCGAGGATTTTCATCGCACCTTTTTCCTCCTCTCGCCGATTGCGATTCCCCGATTAGATTTGGACCGTCTGCGTGTCCAGATCCAACAGCTATGCTCCTTCCCTGCCATTTTAGGTAGTTTAAACCTAAAAACGTAGGATTTCTTAATTGTTTTATGTTTTATGCAGGTTTTAAATGGTTTCCGCTTTTATATTGAAGAAAGGCCAGGGGCCGGGGATGACGATTCCCGTGCCTCAGGTCCTTAAAAAGAAAAACCATTCACAGGGTTGGATTCAATGTTTTATCAACATTCCATGGGCACCGATACTATAAAGGCCCTTCGTGGCTCTGCACATTGACAAGACACTGTGGTTCAAGATCGCATTTAAAAAGAGTATCAGTGTTGAAGAACAGAACGCAGCAGATATGAAGATTGAAGATAGATTTAGGGAATTATGGCTTAAAAATAATTATCAAAAGCTTAATTTCCTGAATTAAACACAGTCATGAGAAATTATAATTGTTTGAAAGGAAGAAAGGACCTCCACCGCCGCATTTGAGGTGAATTGATTCCTCAGCTACTACAAGAGCCACCTGTTGCCTCAAACCTTTCAAAACAGAGGCCGAACTATTGATTAAACGAATATCTACGTCTAGCGCTACCAAGAAGTTAATTATGCCAAAGGAGTTTAATACAAAATATCCGCAGAGTTACTTCAGACAGAGCACAGAACCTTAAAAGTAAACATTTCTTTCCCAGCGAGCTTGAAAAGTTATTGTAACCAATTAATACAGGAGGAATATTAGAATGTTCTCCATCGAGCCCCTCAAAGGCCAAGAGATAGTAAGCTGTATTAATTGAACTTAGAAGACATTTTGTCTCATTCCACCTCCTCTTTTCTTCTATAAATAATTCTATAGAAGATAAGAAGTTGTTGGTTATTGTTTTGATCACAAGCTGTAATACTGAAACTCTTTGAAGTAAATACATAGTTTGTTGAAGTTGAAGAACAAATTGAAGTCTTGGAGATCTTGATGATTTTTTTGCATGCTTGTTCCTGAGAAGGCTCTATCATTGGATCCATGAGCTTGGATGTTGGTGAAGTATTCTGAACTGTCTTATGTTTTCCCCCTGTTTTCATTATGTTCCATAATTTCTTACTACAGTAGGATAGAAAGTTTTAGGCTAAGAAATGACTCTTGGAAGCACCTTAGACCTGTTCATCCTTCACTGTTTCATGTTTTCTTCTGCTGAAGTATTTTAGAGGCTTTAAACTTTCTCTTTAGTCTTCATGCTTGTTTATTTCCTTGATAGTTTGAACAGTTGGTTTCAGCATGATTTATGGTTCTCCCTGCTTGTCTGTTGCCACTTAAAAACTGTTATTGAAGTCTCCCTTTGAAGTTCTTTGCTTATAGTGAATCAGAGAGGTCTATTTTGATCTTGCCCTTTGTCCTCACTTAAACAGTTGGCTTAAAGGTCATTATAATTATGATCATAGATGTTTTTAGGTGTTCCCTCTTCTATGACTGTAATTATTAGTAAATCTTTTTTGTTTTCTAAGTCCTTTAGAATAAAATCTTTAAGGAAATAGGGTGTTCCCCGAATCTTAGATTTCATTTTGAAAGTTGTCTTGAAGCCATTATTTGCTTAAAGAATGTTTGTAGAATTTATGGTTAGCCCTCTCTATCAAATATCTCTTTATTGTTTAAATTATGTTTTCAGGTTCCCTTTGTTGAGAATTCAATTTCTCTTTCCAAATCATTAATGTTCATCCCATTCCAAAAACAAAAGGATCCTGTGGCCAAGTTAGATTTTCCCTTTGATATCCCATATCCTTTGATGAGTTTGCTATGACCTTTTCTTGACTCCATTGCCCAATGAACCAGATGTTTCTCCATTCTGTGTATCTTTCCTAGACCTTTCATGTTCTGTTGTATCAATTCAATCCAACCAAACAAACAAACAACACCTGCACTTAATAACTAGTCTAAAATCAATATTATAAGCACACAAGATAAAATTTTGCAAACAAACATTTGAGAGATCCCTCTCTGAGAACAGGAGGACTAGATCCTGTAACTCTAAAGATTGGTTCTGATGTTGCCTTGTATTTTGATTTGCCAAACTATCAAAACACAGGACACCAACAAATTTCTGGCTTGGAACACCAAGAAGCAGATCTCATGTACTTCCCCGACGTCCCCGTCAAGGTTCGGCCAATAGAAATACTTCGTAGTAATGCCAATCGTTTTCGCCTAAAAATGCCCAAAACTTTTGCAAACAAACATTTGAGAGATCCCTCTCTGAGAACAGGAGGACTAGATCCTGTAATTCTAAAGATTGGTTCTGATGTTGCCTTGTCTTTTGATTTGCCAAACTATCAAAACACGGGACACCAACATAATGGCGATCACAGTGGGACCTTCTGAGTCAGTAACAATCTAATTACTCCTTAGGACTCCAGAAATTCCTTATTTTCAAAGACTATCCAGTGATTATCAGCCACCTCATCGCCACCAACATAATGGCGATCACGGTGGGACGCTGAGTAAAATCTGCAAAACAAAACACTCACTGTCTAGCATAACATAAGTAACCTTCTTCAAGCACTACCAAGCATAATGGTAATCATGATAGGACCTTTTGAATCAGTGACAAACTAAGTAACCCTTAGGATTCTCATAAAGCCTTGTCAAACCTTGAAGATTTCAGTTACCAAGCCATAAGAGTAAACTATGTACGTTTTGACACCCTAGCTAAGTGTTAAATCAGACTTAGAACACTCTCTTAACCTATAAGACCAAAATAACTCAGAAAAACCCAAAACATTTCAGTTTGGCTTCATAATAAACTTGGTGGTGGACCATAAAACCTTTACCTCCAAAAGAGCTAAAAATTCCCACCTAGCGACTCCACAATCCTAAAAACAGACCTTAAGACTCCACTGGGAAGACCCCAAGTCTTAATAGCATCTTACAAACTTAGCTAGAAGGCTTTGAGATTAAAATTTTCCTTCTTCTGAAAAGATCAGTTAGCCTATCTAAGATTTTCATATTTGGTTAAGCTTTTCTTTTTAACTAGGTCTGAAACACATAGCATAGTGGCTCCTAGGAAGATTCATACTAGAGCTTGCCCTGACCCAAACCCACCGAGAATAGTTGACAACCCTGAAACTATCCTTAGGAAGTCTCCTAAGATAAAATTATCAACTATTTTCAGATCACCCTTGAGAGCTAATTCAGTTCCTGAAAATCTTTCAGCTCTACAACAATCTCAAGTTGACTTAGTAAATCCTTTTAGAACTAGGTCTCTTGGTGATTTAGATCAGTTAGATTCTGAGTCTTCACTATCATCTCCTGAAACAAGTGAACCTCTTGGTAGCAGAGAAACAACACCTCCTGACTTACATTTCCTTCACAACTTAGGTATCTCTCATCCAAGATCAGCTTAGCAGTCTATTCCTGGCCCATCCACTTCTGCTCACCCTTCATCCACTATTCAAACCACTACACCTCAGCCCACTGTTCCTATTATAAATCCGCTCCGTGTAAATCCACCCCCACCACCTATCATGGCAGCATGGTATGCTCCCCTAGTCCTTCCCGTACCATTAGTTAATCTTCCACAGGACTATCAGTCCAAAATTCCATTATATGATGCTAACAATGCTATAACCGCATCACAACATGTAGATAAAATGAATGACTACTTTGACAGAAATGAAATTGATGATGATTCTGTCAAGCTTAGGTTATTTGCTCAAAGCCTAGGGGGAGAAGTAAGAAAATGGTTTAAAGGTTTAGCCTCCCATAGTATTAATGATCTCCAAGGCTTCCATCAAATGTTCTTAAACAAATGGGAAGTAAAAAAAAACCCTCTCCAAGTCCTTTCTGACTAAAACCTCCCTTGGCAGCTAGGGAAAGTGTGCAGCTTAATGCACTAGATTCAATAGTGTGTATAATGCCTTTCCCCAGATCAAACCTCTAGAATGACTTAAACAAAATTTCTGAAGGTTTGGCCTAGAAGCATGACCTATCGTGAAAAGTTACTGAAGCGAGGCAGGAGCGCGGAAGCGGGAGCGAAGCGCGGAGCGCCATTTTTAAAAGCTTCCGGTCCAGAGCGTTTTCGAGAGCGTTTATATATATATATATTTTAATATTTTAATATTTTTTATATTTTGATGCATATATGTCAACAAAAACATGTAGAATGATGAATTAGACATAAAAAACATAAAAACATAGATTGAATCATATAACATCAATCATCTAGAAGTTATAATCTTCATCAACCACGCCCACGAGTTGGAAGCATACAATATATTGACTCTTGAGTCTCGCAAATCATCAATCTGAAGGTTTCAAGCTTTCAAAATTCAATATATAACATTTATCATCATTGATATATAACATTTATCATCATTGATTTCAAATTTCAATATCTAACATTTATCATCATTGATTCATTGATTTCAAAATTCAATATACATTTATCATCATTGATATATATATTATAACATTTATCATCATTGATATATATATTATAACATTTATCATCATTGATTCATTGATTTCAAAATTCAATATACATTTATCATCATTGATATATAACATTTATCATCATTGATTCATTGATTTCAAAATTCAATATATAACATTTATCATCATTGATATTATATAACATTTATCATCATTGATTCATTGATCACCATATAACTTTCATGAAGCATCATATTCATCATTCATAATGACTTGTAAACAGTAAACTTATAAATGCCAACTTCATTAAAAATTTAAATATATGAAATCAGTAGCAAGTCAAGTTTCAACTGTTCAACTGTCAACAACAAATAGAAAATAGTAAACAACAAATATATTTTATCTGGCTGGCCCCTTGCCACGCCCACGAGAAATGTCTAATTTCTGTGAGCCACGAGGAAATGTTGGTGTTCTAGTACTCTCAGGAGTACCATGACCACGACCAGAAGGTGGAGGCTGGATCTGCAAAGGAACAATAGTGTGATATCGAGGAGTGGCACTGGCACTGGCACCCGCACTGCTACCAGTAGATGGTGGGACTGGCCCTGTGTGTGGCGGTGTCGCTGATGCTTCATCATCATCCCTATACAGTTCTGCTTCCAATTCTTCTAGATGTAATGTGCCGTCCTCCAAATTATCATCCTCTGGGTTGTTGTCCCAGACTCTGTATGATTGATCCTCATTTGCCCGATCACAGTAATGGCTGAGCAACCTCAAGTTATAATGCACATAAACCAAGCTTTCGGCTCGGTTTTCATTCAACCTGTTTCTTCTCACATTGTGTATAAAGTTGTAGGTGCTCCAACACCTCTCTGCAGAAGAAGTGTTCACAACTTGTGAGAGAACCTTTTTAGCCAACTTTGGCAAAAGTCCCATGCCGCCATATGCTTCCCACCATGTGAGAGCATCGAATCTGTCCCTGTCTTCCATTGCATGGAATGAACCAAAGTTAGCAGTGCAACTGAAGTATTTGCCTAATTCAAGGCGCAATTTAGCACACTCTTCCTTGTCAGGTACCAATTTGTCCAATGCCTTCATGTACCCTTCTTGTACCTCTGGATCTGTGTGAGGTTTCACCCTAACCCCACCTCCAGGTGCAGGTTGGCCCAACCAAGATGGAGAGTAATATTTTGGCGTAAGGATATGTGCCAAAGCATGTAGTGGAACATTGAGTTTATTCCACCGTGCACACACACAGTCATGAATCATAGCATACAAGTTGGGATCATTATCCTTAATAATATCTTTTATTTGCCCCAACATGCTATCCATCTGCTCATAAACCTCTCCAATCACTGGTTTATCAGTATCTGCAAAGCGAATCATGTTATAAATGGGCTTGGTAAAACTCACAATTTCCCTCATACGTGCCCAAAACTGAGGGTCAAGGGCAGTCTCCTCCACATGTTCAAAACTTTGCCTGTCAACCACTGTTGCCGCCCTGTCCTTTAATAGCTGCCAGTGTGGGCTTGATACCATTGCAGCCAATGACTCTCTTACCTTCAAAAGGCGCCTGAAGGTGAGGTAATAGCTAGCAAATCTAGTTTTTCCTATTTTCAACAACTCCAATTTGGAGTGAGTACGGAAAATCCCATGGATATTGCTATGATTTGTAATAAATTTGATCATTTTCTTACCTCTCTTGTACAAATCACCAAGCCATTTGAATTGAGGTTGTTTGTTTTTGATGATATCATGCATCAAAAGGTTCATTGTGTGAACCAAACACCCAGACCAAAAAATGTTGAGGTATTTATCCTCAACAATTGCTCCTGCTGCCTTACAGTTAGCAGCATTATCAGTGATGACCTGTATCACATTGTATGGCCCAGTCTTTTCAATTATTTCAAGTAATGGTTCTGCAATGTTAATGCCGGTTTTGAATTTATCTGAATAATCATAAGCTGCCAGGAACACTGCACCACTAACCGACACAGCCAAAACATTTATCAATGGTTTTCCTTTCACATTGGTCCATCCATCAGAGAAAATGGACAACCCATGCTCATTCCACGAACCTGTCATTCTAGCCAAAGAATGATTTATTTTAGCTCTTTCATGATCAAGACCCACGGTTCTGGCCTTGTCATACCCAGGGCTTTTGTATCCTTTGGGGGCATCATTAATGGCAGAAACCATTTCATGCCAATAAGGTGAGCAAAGAACATTGAATGGCACCCCACATGCATATAGAAACCGGTAAACTTTTGAATCCACATCATTCCTACACCCTTCGTCCAGGAAATTGGATATGGTTCAACGCCTTAATCTGATGCCATTTCTTCCAGAAACCATGCTTGTAGGTGAAGTTGTAGATATTTAGCTGAATAAGTAAATGCCTTGAATCTTTTGAATGATCTCGTGGCAACCCCCTCTTCTTATATATATCTCTGTGAGTATATACTTAAAAATGCAAACGCTTGATTCCAATGTTTTAGTTTCCATCTACTACGGCATTATCCCACAAAGGGTGCCTTCTCGGACGGGTGTATGAACCATGGTATTGTTTGTTGCAATGGGGGCAAATAAATTTAGTGGTTCCACCACCTTTCCCTCCTTCTTGTTTTTGAACATATTTCCACAAAGGATATTGGTCTTGTTTAGTTGGGGATTCTAGGTTCTCAGGGTCTCCACTCCCCACTTCCTCCTCAGCATAATCCTCCTCTTCAGGATTTTCTTCAGATCCACCATAACCCTCCTCTTCATCCTCCTCTTCTCTGATTTGTCTCTTTCTTCTAGCACTCTCCAACACCATTATCACAAAGAAAGGAACCAACATGAAGAAAATTCCTAGCCATATAGCCATGATGGAAACAAGTTTCAAGTTTCTAGAATCTAGCCTGCAAAACAAATAGAAAAATGCCAAATGGGAATAGGAAATGCAACAGAGGAAAACAACAACTCATTTTAAAAGTTTTAAATCCAATAAAATGCAACATTCAAGCAAAATTCAAGTTTTCATTTTCAAACCATTTAACAATCTACAAATTCATCTTAGACAATACAAAATTGGATTAGAAGGCCTACCTCTTTCTTGCAATCCTCCTGTCAGCCTTGCTCCTTGCTCTCCTGTCAGCTTTGCTCCTTGCTCTCCTGATTCCTGTCAACCAAACCTTGCGCTCTCGGCTCTCCTTCTCGCTCAATCTCAATTCTCAACTCAACAAACAATAACTAACAATGAAACCCCCCCCCCCCTTTTATAAAAATCGAATTTTTTCATAAAAAAATTTCCGCGCGGCCCGAACGTTTTTCTGTAGGGAGCGTTCGAGACGAACGCTCTGACACTAGGGTTTAACGCTCCGAAGCGTTTTTAACGTCGGAAAGCGTTTCGGACGTTCGCTTCCCGAACGCTCCCACTGACGCTCCGAAAAAACGAGCGTTTTTCGAGTCGAAACGCGCTCGGCTCCGGCCGAACGTTTCGGGCTTCGCGTTCCGCCGCTCCGGCTTCGCTCCGCACGGACGGGATTTCCGGAGCGGGAGCGAAGGGAGTACGGCTTCCGCAGCACGCTGTCTGTCGAGAAAGAATTTTGCAAGCCAGCAACTGCGGAAGATATGAATCACTGCTCTTTACGCGGAAATCAACCAATGGAGAAAAGAGCAAAGAATAGCGGAAAAGTATCTTTTAGAGAAGAGTCCACTCCTTCTACTTCAAGCTCAAAAATGGAGAAGATGTTGGAAGAAATGATGAAAGAGATGAGCATAATTAAGAGAGCACAAGCAAATCAAAATCAAGCTGCTCCTCGAAATAGAAATCAGAATTATAGAAGAGAAAACAATCAAGACAAACAGAACGAGAATGACCAACAGATTAGACCTCCCTTCCAACAAAACTATGTAGATCAATATGAGGAAGATAGGGAGTTGGAAAGGATGGAAGAAGATCGTGTAAACTTGATTGGATCAGACAGTGGAGATGATGTTTTCCTCACTGAGGAAGAACAAGGATTCTTCTCTTATGATCAAAATACAAACACCTATGAAGACTCTGATGACTATAGATTGGGTTTTGAAAATGCAATTATGGAAGTGCATAAACAATACGATCTTAGGAGCAAAGGGAATGCAGATAACTTAAAGGACAAGAACACTAATACTGCTGTCAAGAAAAACGTAGAAACTCAGCCCAAAAAGACAGCGGAGAAAACCAACATTTTGGCCAAAAAACCAGACTTAAACAAAGACAAAAATATTCAGCCAAATGTTGAAAAAAGTACCCCTAGCACTTCAGCTAGTGGTCCTAACAAAACTGTCCCAATTACCAGTCCAAATAAGGTTCAGCAAATCAAAGTTGCTGAAAAGAATTCAATTGAAAAAGAAGATGTAAATATCAACAAGTCAATTATTCCTTTCAGCCTTGAGGGAGAGATTGCCAAGATAAAAATTACCATCCCCCTAGCTGAACTAGTAACCCAAGAGGTATACAAAAACCAAGTTTTGAAAGCTTTGAACTTAGGAAGTGATACAGACACTTTAAACTTGACAGATGACAAACCTGAGTTGTTGTTTGGTCCAAAAGTTGAAGGAAAATATCAAGAAGGGGCTGTCCCTCCCTTCTATGTTAGCTTGAACATACATGAGAAGATTTTACACAATGCTATGTTAGACTCAGGAGCTTCACACAATCTAATTCCCAAGGTAGTGATGGAAAGCTTAGGCTTAGAAATTACTAAACCATACAAAGACTTGTATTCCTTTGACTCAAGCAGAGTCAAGTGTTTGGGTTTATTCAAAGATTTATGTGTTACTTTAGCTCAGATCCCTGCTAAGAGTCTAGTTATGGATATAGTTGTAGCTGACATTCCCCCTAAGTATGGCATGCTCTTATCAAGATATTGGGGAGCCAAACTTCAGGGAAGCCTTCAAATGGACATGTCTTATGCCACCATCCCTGTTTTTAACCAAAACAGAAGACTATACAGGGAATCTCACATGAAGTACATGGTGAGCAACCTAGACAAACCAAACAACACTCCAATCTATTCTACTCAATAAATTTTAGATTCCTTTATCTTATGTAACGACGATGAAATTACTCAATAAGATAAAGAGAACATAGACCCCATTGATTCACCAGAAAAATTGAATTTTCTCTCAAATCAACTTCAAAACATCGACAATCAACAGCAACAAGAAAACGAAAATGAGTCAAATGTAATTTGGACAATAAACTTTGATGGATCCTGTAATAAATCAAGCACAGGTGCAAGCGTATGGATCCAGAATACGAATCAGAGTTTCTCATATAAATTGGATTTCCCATGCACTAACAATATTTCTGAGTACGAAGCACTCCTCCTAGGTTTACAATTGCTCAAAAAATTACAAGCCCAAAAGGTAACAATCTTAGGAGATTCTGAACTTATCATAAAACAAATCAAAGAAGAATACTCAACCATAAATCTGAGGCTTAGGGAATATCGGAACGTTGCTCTCGATTTATTGAAAACCTTTCAAAAATACGAACTTGTTTTCATTCCTAGAGCGTTTAATCATTTAGAAAATGAACTCACTTTTAATGCTAGTAACTGTCAAATACCTAAGATAAATGAACAGCTTAGCGTAAAGGTAAAACATAGGCCTGTAGTGCCTGATAACGTAGATCACTGGCAAGTTTTTTATTCTGACCAACACATAGACGATTTCTTGAAGTCAGAAAATGATTTCACCATACCAAATCAGAATCTAGCCATAACCAAAAGTATCCATATATTGAAGAAATCCCAGAAGCTGAAATAACACACTCTGTTGATATAAGTCATTATGAGAATACGTTTGAAGCAGAGTCAATTGAAAACATGGACCAAAAAGACCTGGAAGTTTTAGAATGTAAAAACAGTTCAATTCCAAGAGGTCTCTCACCTTTGGAACACCTTTTCGACTTTAATGATGTAGCCAAAGAACCAAAAATGGAGCCTGTAGAAACAAACGTAGAAGAACACAACATAGGCTCCCTAACGAAACCCAAGATGATTAAATTGTCCAGCACTCTTCCAACTCACATAAAATCTCGATACATTGATCTGTTTAAGGAGTTTAAAGATGTTTTTGCCTGGGCATACACAGATCTGAAGTCTTACGATACCAGCATCATTCAGCACAAGATTCCCCTGAAGGAAAATCAAAAGCCCTTCAAACAAAAAATAAGGAGAATAAACCCACTTTTATTACCTTTAGTTAGAGCCGAAATTGAAAAGATGCATGATGTTGGCATTATAGTACCAATTAGATTTTCAGAATGGGTATCAAACTTAGTTTATGTTAGGAAAAAGACAGGGGAGATCAGACTTTGTATTTACTTCAAAAACTTAAACAGAGCATCCCTAAAGGACAACTACCCATTTCCCAAGATGGATCATATACTTCAGAGGGTAGTTGGGTCAAAAAGGATATCACTCTTAGATGGGTTCTCGGGTTACAACCAGGTGTTAGTGCTCCCAAGTGATCAAATCAAAACTGCTTTTACCACACCTTGGGGCACCTTTATGTATGTCAAAATGCATTTCGGGTTAATGAATGCAAGGGACACCTTCCAAAGGGCCATGGACATAGCCTTTTATGAAGATATTGGCTATTTCATAATTATTTACCTTGATGACATAACAGTCTTTTCAAAAACTGATGAAGAACATTTGACTCACTTAAGAAACGTTTTTGAGAAATGTAGGAAATTTGGCTTGTCATTGAATCCCAAGAAGACACTCTTCGGTCTCCAAGAAGGTAAACTTCTTGGTCACATAATTTCAGAAGAAGGAATCAAAATAGACCCTACAAGGATAGATGGCATATTGCAAATTAGCCATCCAAGAAGCCTCAAATAATTACAATCGTTCATTGGAAAGATTAATTTTTTGAGAAGGTTTATCCCCAACCTTGCTGAGTTATTAAAAAACATTACAAACATGCTTAAGAAAGATGTGGGTGTAAAATGGACTTTACATTCTGCGCAATCATTGAGCTGATCAAACAATATCAAAACACCGGTCACGAATTAGTCGATTTTATTAAAAGGAATTTTTACATCTTTTCTTTTGCATACGAACATACACAATAGCGACAGCGGTTTTGTTAAAATATTGATTTAGGGCAAGAAAAACCAATATATTTCTTTAGTAGGACCTTGAGTGAATGTCTCTCAATTATAACATCATGGAGGGATAGCAAGCAGCGGCATTAGTGAAAGCATTAAAGACTTTAGGGTCTATGTTGAAGCGATAGGCTCTCTTTTGAAAGAGATCAAATTTTTGATCGTCAACATATTCATTCTACACACGACACCTGTTTCTGGTTTTAAAAAATGACACCTGGTTCATCAACACTCCTATTTTTTCTCTGACACCTGGTGCATTCGTTTTAGGATTCCCTCCTCTCCGAGCTTCCGGTTACACCGTTTCAAAGTCTGTAAAACGGCGCAGAAAAACTGCTCACCACTAACAGATTTAGCAACCGTTTTACTCTTACCCTTCTTTGTGAGCTTCAAATTGCACTGGTTCAGGATTTTTGCAAAATAGTACACAAAACGGCCCAACAGATTCTGGTTCTCCCTGGTGTTTGGCCGAGCAAGATACCGGGGTTTCTGCGGCTTCATGGAGATACACATGTTTCTTTAAAGAAATGCGTGATTTTCTTGACAGAATCTTGAAATTTAGTCACATAGATCCAATTTTGTTTAACAGAAGCTTTAAATTTAGAGGCAGAAATTCATCTTGCTTTTATGGTTTTACACAGTAGAGTACAGCTTGGACTACGCAGCTTTGCAAAAATACACAGTTTTCTTGGCAGGAACGTGCTATTTTCTTGAGACACTAGCTCAGAATTTGGTTACAGAGATCTAATTTTGTGGACATAAACTCTAAATTATCTGTGCCTTACCTTTCCAGGATTACACCCATCCTGAAACTGGGATTCTAAATCTCGCCACAAGGCTTCCACCAGACTGCGCGAGAACTGATTTAGGACCCAAAACGTACATAGCTTATGGCACCAGGGAAGAACTTGTTAGAGGGGATTCAGTCACTAAGTTGCACATTGACATGTCTGATGCTGTCAATGTTATAATGCATACAGCCAAGGTCGAGTTTTCAGACTTCCAACAGAAGCAAATAGAGAAATTGAGAACAGAATACAGAAGAAAAGATGGGCTGCCACAGGTTTCAGGGGAGATGTGAAACGAAAGCTCCGATTTTGGAGGCACTCTTTGGGATATATTTCGAAGAGAGGATGTACCCAAATTACATGCTTATATGGAGAAACACCAGAGAGAATTCAGGCACCTTGACAGTAAGCGTCTTAAAGAGGTTATTCATCCTATTCATGATCAGACGATTTACCTTTGCGCTGAGCATAAGAGAAGCTTGCTGAAAGATGAATATGGAGTAGAAGCATGGACGTTTGAACAACATCTTGGTAAGGTAGTTTTCATTCCAGCTGGGTGCCCTCATCAAGTTTGAAACCTCAAGTCATGTATAAAAGTTGCTCTTGACTTTGTATCGCCTGAGAATTTACAGGAATGTATTCAATTGACTGAAGAGTACGGCTTTGATTTTGCCAAGGACTGCGTGAAATGTCCAGGGCTGGGGTCGGGCAGGATCCAGCCACAAATGAGGCCTCGACGTCTAGAAATGAACAAGAGGCAGGTCTTTCGGCTTTTCCGTTAACGAGCGAAGCGAACGTCTAGAAATGAACAAGAGGCAGGTCTTTCGGCTTTTCCGTTAACGAGCGAAGCGAAGCTGCAGGATGTGCTCTCCAACGAAGTCGTTTTACAAGAAAACAGGACTGCAGTTGTGATATGATATTTGGCGAGAGAACAGGTTGCATGGGTCGTATTCAGTATATTGACTGTAACATTACCATTTTCATCTTTCAAATTTTCATATTAAGAATTGTCGTAAGGGCTGCTTCATCATACCCAAACATTGAAAACCAGATTCTACCTGCACATTACTTCAACAGAGTGCCTATATACATAACCTGTAGCTGTGTGGACGGTATCAAGAAATTGATGTCAGTGGTCATCTTAGTACTGAATTCATGATGTCTCTACTGTAAAGTTTCTTCTCAATTAACTATGTATTTGGATCAGTATTGTTTTCTCACAGTCAATACAACGAAGGATATAACAATGCCGGCAAAGTTGTGGTTCAACCCATGTTTTACCTCGCTTTATTTCGTTAATTCAATGATCGATGTTGTTCTGTTGTTGCTAATTCTACTCGGATTCCATTCTTGCTCCTGCTGAATCCCAGCTTTTCCAATTTTTGGGTTTTACTGCTATACTGTGCCTCATATTGCCATGATAATTGCTTGATTTTTGCTTGTAATATAACAAACCAATTTCTGTTGAATTGCAAATTGAAATAGTACAATTTTGACTTAAATTATTCTGGAATTACAGGAAAATCCCTGGGAAGCAGTTGCAGGATCAAACACTCGGCTTTTTTGGGTTTCAAGATCCAAAGTAAAAGATGGATCATTTCTATGGACCAGGCAGAAATCAGCTATTTGTTCCGGGGCCTGTCAATATTCCGGAACCTGTTCTGCGGGCTATGAATAGAAACAATGAGGACTACCGCTCTCCAGCAGTGCCAGCTCTTACAAAGAATCTTCTTGAAGACGTGAAGAAAATATTCAAAACCACCTCGGGCACTACTTTCTTAATTCCTACTACGGGTATGTCTAGTATTGTCTGAATTATCATGCTCATCTCGAGGGTTTGACTCTGACTTGCTTAGTTTTAGATTTTTCGTCAATGCGTGTTTCTCTTCTGTTTCTTCTTTCTTCTGTATACTTTTAAGTGCACGTTGTTCGTCTTCAAACAATTTTTGGTTAGGTGCCTTCCTAGGGAGCATTTAGATTCTGCTATCGAGCAGTTTAACCCCTATGTTTCTTCTTTTGATTCTGCACCATTGAAGGCTCTCTGTGTATGTATAATATCATTCTATTGTTTGTACTCGACTGCTTCACAGTCCAAAATGCCATAAACCAGATGCAATAATTCAGGGTAAATATCTCATTTTTTTCAGTAGAAATACCGGTTTTCTCTTTTTGAAAATCACTGTCTGCCCTCTTGAGTGTATGTGCAGAGGTATTAGTATCTGATCAAATTAGCACTTAGAGGTATTAAAACCCTCAAGATACACAGTCCCTAGTAAGGAATCAACCTGGGATTGTGCGACCTCGAGGGTTTTAATACCTCTGAGCTCTATGCTGATCAGGGTTTTGTTAAGGGTTTGGTTCTATTGTTGTGCTTGGCTGCTTCTCAATCTTAGCATGCCATTTAAAATGCCCTTGCTAAAGCCGTGTGAGTGGCAAAACAGGTTTTTGATGCTAGCTCATAATTATGTATTATCCAACATAGCAAATCCAAATTTTTGAAACTCATTTATGAGAGCGCAGGGAGAAACGGAGTATCTTCTGGTAGAACCCATACTTTGGACCTTCCTTTTATACTTTTGTTTACTAGCACTACAGGAGTTCTGGTGCGTAGATTTGGCTCCACGGTTTACTGCTTTACTGGATTCTCTCGGCTCGTTAAATTGAAAATTTAAACCCACTCTCACAAATTGTGCTTTGTTTTTAATAAAGTTGTGTGTTTGTCTTTAGCTTCATCAATTTTCCTTTCTGTGGCTTCCCTCGTATGGTTACAGTGAGTCAAATTAACTGCTAATTTATGAAATAATTCAGTCGGGGCACTATTTGGCAGTTTCAATTTAACTAGATGTGGTAATCTATATTGTATAAGTTTTGACTTGCATATTGGTGTTAGCTCAGTCTACATGCATGGTGTATCAATCATCTAACGTATGTTGGTGGAATTATCCAGGTACTGGTGCTTGGGAAAGTGCACTTACAAACACACTATCACCATGAGATCGAATCATCTCTTTTGAGATGGGCCAATTCAGTCTTCTGTGGATTGATCAAATGAAACGCCTCAACTTTGATGTTGATGTTGTACAGTGTGAATGGGGAACAGGGGTGGATATGGGGATACTAAGGGCAAAGCTTGAAGCAGATAGGGAACACAAAGTAAAGGCTATTTGCTGTGTTCACAATGAGACTGCAACTGGGGTCACAAACAATTTGGCAAATATAAGGAAGGTGATCGGTGAGTATGACCACCGGTGTTGATTTGATTGCATTGTTTCAGAGTATTTATTTAGCATTTTACAATGCCACATACTAAACCCATTGTCTGCGAAGAAGAAGAATCATTTGAGGGTTAGAAAACTGGCTATAATCAAGACATCTTTATCTTGATTGCAGATTCTGGAATATTTCAGAAATCTGTTAGACAAGAGAAACTGCCATCCTTATCCTTATCTCAATTGCAGATTCCAGAAATCTGATGGACAAGAGTGAAGTCAACTATTTGACTTCGTTCCAGTACGTCAGATTTCCAGAATCTGCAATTGAGTTGCACTCATACCTATAATCATAAGCAAATGACTGTTTAAAAAAAAACTTCACTTGTATCTAATGATATTTGGAATGGGGGGATGCAGATGATTGCATGCATCCTGCTTTGTTTCTGGTGGATGGTGTGTCTTCAATATGTGCCATTGACTTCCGTATGGATGAATGGGGAGTGGATGTAGCGCTAACAGGTTCTCAAAAGGCTCTGTCCTTGCCAACAGGTCTTGGTATTGTGTGTGCTAGCCCAAAGGCTTTAGAAGCAGCAAAGACTGCAAAGTCGCTAAGGGTATTTTTTGACTGGAACGACTATTTGAGGTTCTACAAGATGGGGACGTATTGGCCCTACACACCATCAATTCAACTTCTATATGGATTGCGGGCTGCTCTAGATCTTATATTAGTTGAGGAAGGCTTAGATAACGTCATTGCAAGGCACAATCGCTTAGGAACGGCAACAAGCTAATTTTACTTTGGCCAATGTATGTTTCTTTTTCACTTTTGGGCATGCTCATGAAATCTGGAAGTTGGCCTAAATAGTCACTATTTTCCTGAATTTCATCAGTACATATATTCGATCAATAAGACCATAGCATATATTTATGGTCCGGTGTTATTAAAGTTACTAACATTGGTTCTTCAAATTGGATCGGCAGGCTTGCAGTGGAAGCATGGGGGTTGAAGAACTACACTCAAAAGGAGGAATGGTACAGTGACACTGTTACAGCCGTGATTGTTCCCCCTTATATTGACAGTGCAGAGATTGTGAAAAGAGGGTGGAAGAGATACAATTTGAGTTTGGGATTGGGGCTCAATAAAGTGGCAGGCAAGGTGTTCAGAATAGGACACCTGGGAAGCCTGAATGAGGTAAAATTCTTCCCCACATAAGTCCATGCGACATTAATTAGTACAGAATAATGAAATAATGCACATAGACAGGAAAATTCATCTGTAGCTATTGCAAGTAAATCTGGCCACAAGAAGATTATTGAATAACCATTTCTTTACTGCATTGCTTTTTAGGATTAGAATCCTGAGACAGTGGGATTGTCTTTATTTTATTTTGTAGCGACAACCGGCGGGAAGCCTATGATTTTTGAACTCTTGACACCTGTAAAAGAATGGCCTTAATCCATGGAAGTTTTCCATTTGAGGCTGTTAACACCACAACTCCAATCCCAATCAGAGAATGGAATATGTTTTAGAATCTGTTGTGATAGAGAAAAAAATAACTCTGGATTTCAAGGCACAAGTGATTTCAGTTGTTGTAGGATATTTTTATGATCAAGTGAAAACTGAGTGCATGTAGGTCAGTTTCTCAAGGTGATACAAAACCGAAGCCCTTCCCGGGCTCAGTTACATTCCCCAATTGAACTTTGGGAAGTAATTTGTTTTTGAAACTGTCACAATCAGATGTAATAACGTGAGTTTTAATTGTTTACTACAATAAGGGAGGTTATCAACTGATTAGCCAAGGGTATAAGGATATAAATAATGAAAATGAAACTTCCAAACAGAGTCCCTGTCAGCGCCAAACCTCTTTGAAGCCACTTAAGAAAAAGGCTTTTGCTGATTGCATAACGTGAATTCAGGGCATGGATGGTTTTAGAGCACTTCTGCCAGAAATTCTCGAGAAAATCAGAATTAGTGCTACCCTCGTAATACTGTAAAGATAAAAAATATTCGTATGAATATCGAAATTAATGCCACATTTGTATCCCTGTGAAGATCCTACTTTCAAGGTGCTTGGCAGCAGACTTGACTTCCCTCGTTAGTTATTATATTTTCATACGACTTGGATGCTCTAACGTTTGGGCTGGAGTCAAGACTGTGCTGACACCTTACATATACTCTCTTATAATCATGGTTGCAACTTAATTCTTGATGCAACCAGACATTCTGTGTAGTATGGAGAGAGAGTTTTTAAGTAATTGTTTAGCTTACAAACACTTCCAACGAGATCATTGGCAAGTCATTTCAGGTCTGGTAGATAAGTAGTCCCGAACCTTAACAGAACATTATTGTTGTGTGTTGTAGTCATGGCTTCTGTTTTGAAGGAAACTTTCTTTGATTCTATTAACACGTGAATTGATTTGCTGTCCTTGGTAATCATGTTGCAGGTGCAACTGTTGGGATGTCTAAGTGGCGTTGAAATGGCATTGAAGGATATTGGCTATCCTGTGAAATTGAATTTGAAGGCACAGTGACATGGTAGTATTTATGGAGAATTGAATAAGAGCACAGATATGTTTGATTGTCATTAAATATTATAGCTTTTATGTCCATCAAGCTAGGATTAAAAATTAAGACTTTGGATTTATGATGTATATATAATTGATTTTGTCTTGAAACCTGAATTTAGTGAATATCTAAATTTGAAAATGAATTGAAATACGAATATGTGGTGTCATTGATTTTATTCTCTAACATTTTTGTGATTTATTGTGAGAATTTTTTTTAGCATTCAGAAGTTGTTTCATGGCCAATTGAATCTGTTTATTACCATGGATTTGGCAATGGTTTTTAGCTTTCTTAAGCATATGGTGTCTAATGATAAAAAAATGTAGACCAGTGGACTGACTTTCTGACCAATTTGCAGACACCCACTTTATGCCAAAGCAGCTCGCTGTCATGCATGTTTCAGAGCTCTACGCCTTGTTAGGCATCTTGAGCTAAAGGGAGCTGAACTGCTAGAAAGGATCCCTCAACCCTTTTTATCTTTGCATCTGAGATTTGAACCTGACATGATAGCTTACAGTAGATGTGAGTATATCTTCTCTTCTAGACAAGGCAAGCTTGATGGGATTGCCTAGCAATAGCAGAGCTGCATTGGACTACTATATATCCATCAACAGTGAGGCATACATTGGAACATATTTTGGGAACATGGACAAGATGGTAGCTGCAATGAGAGCTTTGAGTGGGCGACCAAACACAATTTTTCTCAACAGGAGAGCTTTTGCAGAAGCTTTTTCTCAAGGTCTCAATGGAGTGAGGCTGGCAGATTATTTGTGGGAGGCTCACAGGGATGCTTTAATTGAAGGAAGAGGATCTGCTCTACCTGATTGCTTTTGCATGTCCAAGGCTAGAATATCAGAAGGCTTAGGGAGTGGATATGAATCATATGCCAAACAATCATTTAGGGGTTTATAATTTATAACCAGTCTTGGTTTTCCCCTGACTATCTCTGAATGCTTATTTACATAAAACCCAAAACATCCCCAAGGGCTCTTTGATGGTTTTATCAGGCCTGTTTTCAGGAGGTCATCAATTTCCTTTCTGCATAACTCAGTGTGTTCTTTATCCATTGGGATGGATTTAGACCTGTGGGGTCTAACTTCAGCATTAGATACAAATGGTAAAGAAACAAAATGTTTCTTCTTTTCCCAAAAGATTCCAGGATGAGTACCAAATAGAGGCTAAAAAAGCTCTCTGACTTGTCTGATCTTTTCTTGATAATCTGGTCTAGAAATCAGATTATCAATATTCATGCTTTTCTTCAGTCCTTTTAATTCTTCTATTCTATCATTCAAAGCATGAATTTGATGTGACTTTCGAGGGGCTCCTACAATAGGATATGCAAACTTCTGTCCCCTAAAATTGAAAGTAAAGCTGTTCTTTCCTTTTATATCTTCAAAGCTACAGGGTTTGACTGTACTCATAAATGGAATACCAAGAAAAAGATCTGCACTCAGACCATCATGCAATATACAAGAGATCTCTAATTTACTGACTGTCTTTTTACTGAGGTCAAGTAAGATTCTTGCTTCAGAATGAATTACCTCAGATGTAGCAATAGTAGAGATTGACTTTATTCTGGATGACAGTCTTGCATGAAAAGGGACTAACTGTGGTCTGATTGCATTGATGCCAGAACCTGAATCAACCAAAGCAGTGACAATTCTTTGTGTTCCTGCAATATTTACAGAGATCCTTATAAGAGGAGTCTGAACCAAAATAGCATTAATCAATATACCTTCTTCTGGTTTTTTTAACGTCTTCAGACTTGTTTGAAGTTTCTCCAGCTTCTTCTTTCCTCTCAAAATTCCAAGGATCGTCAGGAACATAAGTAACTGCTTCCAAAGCAGAAACTCTTTTCTGTAAATCAGAAATAGCAATATTTACAGAATTAAGATCAAAAATTTCATTGACAGTTTGTTCTCTAAACTGTCTGGTATTTCTCTCAACAGAAGCATTTATGTATGCTTGTGGATCTGTCTTCTGTTTTTCTTTCTCCTTTTCTCCACTCTTGTTTGCTAGGATATCCTGGATGGTTTTCCTAGTTCTTCTGTCTGTTGTACATAACAGTGTAGTATACAAATCATTTTCTTCTTGTATAGTCAAGACATTGCAACAGAGTCCTGAACAATCAGATGTACATTCACTACTACTAGAAGATGCTGAACTATGTGTACAATCATGTGCAATCATTTCAATTTCATCTTCTCAATTAGAGGAGTCATGTTCATCACTACTGTCTGTATCAGTAAAAACTAGCTGTTTTAACTTTTCTTCTAGAGCATGCACTTCTTCTTTAACAGAAATAGGTCTCATGCTTGAACAGATGGTTACCTGTTACAAGACCTATATGACAGCCACTGCTTCACCTATAGATGCTGTAAATATGTTGATTGTTGGCTTTGAAGGTAGGCTCAGACAATGGTTATCTTTACTCCAAAAGAAAACCCCTACCTTGCTCGCTGATTGGGCTGCTGCTGTTGTACTTAATGATCAAGGACAGCCCCAATTACTTAGTGATGGTTCCACAGAAAACAACTTTATTGGAAAGTTGATATCCGCTATTGAACAAGAATTCATAGGCCATCGAGGTGATACTACCACTGTCCAGAATTTAGCTTTAAATCAGATGAAGCTCAAAGATATGACAAAGTTCCATGCTCACTATGAAGAATATCTTAGGCGTCTCTTCCAATTGCCAAATGCACTTGATCAACAGTGGAAAAATCATTTTATTTCCACCTTACCCAAATGGTTTGCAGAACGCCTTATTCCTATTTTTAAAGATCCTCGTCATCGGGATTCATGGGGTGCTATTCATCAAGGCATCATTGGCCTTATCATGCAACTTTGTGCTGAGCAGAAGCAAATCAAACATGTTAATTCTGCTAAAAACAAATATTTGATTTCCCCTCTATGTAAGCAATACCATGTAGATTATGGCATCTCCTCCAAAATCTCCAGGGGGGCAGGACATAAGAACAAGTACAAGCACAAAAAGCATCACAAACATTCTCATAGATACAAATCATATCAGTCTAAGCATAGAACTCATAGACAACCTCCTGCACACATCTCTGCTAAATCCAGAAGACGTAGCAGTAAAAGATCAGTGCCAGAGAACATCAAGTGCTACAAATGTGGTAAGAATCATTTTCTTACAGATTGTCCCCTATTGTCAAAAAGAAAAAAGGCTGTTAAAGAAGAAGTGAACCACTGCATATAAAAATTATGTTGCTTCTGATCATTTTCTGATCATTTTGCAGCAAAGGAATATAAACTTTAGCCTGTTAACTATTTCTAAATGAAATAGAGTTTCTGAATACAATACCACTTTGTCCTGTCGATCATGTTGTGTCTTAGGCATAAACACCTTCCATTCAGTCTGTGTGTGTATAATGTCAAATTAACACCATGTTTTAAGCTTTGACAACATTGGGATGGATAATCATATATGCTACAAAAAATTTGTGCAAAAATCTACAAAATCTCCTTCGTCTCAAAAACTACAATTACTTCAAATTAATAATTTACAAACAATACTCCTATCGGCC
>JAXQQM020079679.1:0-16468 GCA_034641835.2 Pinus albicaulis
AAGAGTTTGCAGATCTTGCCTTTCTTCAATAGCGGATTACTTGACTTTAGGGGTTGAGCTCAAGGATCTTAAAGACTTTTCCTTGAGTAGTATGGGTTGCGTTTCACCAAATTTCACTATTCGATTTACTAATGCATATCTGAAAATGAAAAACATCACTCAACTTGCCTGCCCATCACACACACATATTCAGTGCTACATATTAAATTCTAAGAGTTTGAGTTTTGCATTTTTTACCTTGTCTCCTTGGCTAAAATGATTTTATTATATTCTTTTCTTTGAATGTATTTTGTCACTATCAAAGTCTGATTCGGACATGCTTTACGACAAGACATTTCTTTGTACAGCATTGGTTTCATACTTCTTCTTCTGTTTGCATGGTGAGAATATACAGGTATTGATACTTCTTCTTCCACGTTGTATACACTGCACCAAGACTTTAAGATATGATTTTATTGTCTAACTAGAATATGAATTGCTTCCATTGAATAGAGGTGGCTTTATAGACATTACTCCTTCTTGACTTCCCATTGCGACGGATCTCCTTTAAGCGATCAAGCTTCTGCACAAGGACCTGCTCCGATACCAATTGTTGGGAAAAATACTGAGAGGGGGGGGTGAATCAGTATTTACTGCATATTCAAAACTTTTCACTTTTTCATTCCTTAAAACACATTCACTACTTTACTTCAAAAAACTAGCGTATATACGCGGATCCCCTTTATGAAACTCGCGTACACTCAGAGATATAGATATGTCATTAAATCTTCACTTAAACCAATCCATCAGTTATTCATCAGATATTCAATAAGCAGTAAACATGTGCAGTAAGAACAGAGTAAACCATCACACAAAGCATCACACATGAACACCAGGATTTTTAGGTGGAAACCCAAGTCGGGAGAAAACCACCGCTGCAGTTGCTCAGCCTTCAATATTTTATTATAGAGAAAACATCTTACAACATATGTCCTGGCGCAGACTTGACCAGCACGCAGGCACCCACCTGCGCTCGTTTACCAGCCTCTCCTGGAAGGGAGCTACGACCCCCTGACTCGTTTACCAGCCTCTCCTGGAAGGGAGCTACGACCCCCCGATCTCGTTTACCAGCCTCACCTGGAAGGGAGATACAACCCCCTGACTGAAGGCTACAACCCTCAGCACCACCTTGGACCACGTTTCATCAATTTTCACACTGGATCCAACAAATTCAATAGAACACCACTTGCAGGCCACATTTCATCATATTTCCAGACTAGACCCTTTCCACACTTTTAAGCCCAAACATACATCACCAACAGATACATATCAACACAGATCAGATAGTAGAAACACAGTAGAACAGATCAGATATTTCATACCCCTTGCTTCAGCAAACCCTAGTTTGCATACGCGCTTTCCCTTTACTGATGTCGCGTATATACGCGCTTCCGTCCACACAAACTAGCGTATACCTCAGTGTATAATTTATTGCGCATACGCGCTTTCTCTTCGTTGAAGCTGCGTATATACGCGCTTCCTCCACGGCGAAGTAGCGTATAGATATTCAATCATTACAGAGCAGCATACTTCATCAGATCAGATATTCAGTTCAGATCTACCCTTTTGCTTCAGACAGATGTTCGCCTGGATGCTCGCCTCATCACAGATCTAAGCCTTCCATAATCAGATCTAGAAAATACAAGAGCAATTCAGATCTAGATCCCCTTCTTCATCATTGGTGCATCATACATTCAGATTTATCATTCAAGTGTAACCCTTTCCATTCAGATATACTTCAGAGAGAAGTATTCATTCAAGTTCAGACATCTTGCACCCACACCCATTTGCACAATGAATTTCTTCTCCTTATATAGGTTTATCCTTTTCAATACCATGAGCCCCTTTTTTCAATACCATGGGCCAAAACAATACCATGAGCCCAAAACTACCTGGACGGGGTCAATTAGGCGGATCATTACCCAATACAATGGGTCAATACCATGGTGGTTACCCTTGGTTTTGCACTTTTTGAGCGCTTTTGCCCATACGCGACTTGGCACGTTATTTTCCGCGTGCATACGCGACTTCCCCTAGGCAAATCCGCATATACAAAGAGACATACTCTTTTCATCATGTTTTGAGCACATTCTGAATTCCTTTCTTCATTGCCTTCTGTACACACTGTAGAAACATCATATTTTCTTCATCAGGAGCATATTCTTTCAAGCACAACTTCATCAAGTAAGTTGTCATCATCTTCATCAAGTGGGTTGCATTTCAAGGACAATACTTAGCATCATATTGTCAAAAAACATCATATCACATCAGATTTACATCATTTACCAAGTCCATCAAGTCAAGAATAACTTCATCAGGTGGTTTGCCATCAAGGACAACACATGTCAATAGTCGCATGTCTTCATCTTCATTTAGTGGGTTGCCATCAAGGACAACATCCTGCATCATATTTCCAACACCAAATATTCATGAGTGAGGAAAACGGTGTTGTTTTCATCTGTTCCCACTAGATGATTGATGTCATCCTCATATTCATCATTATTTTGATAAATTTCAGTATAGTTCTCTTGAAATGGGGGCTTAATGTTTTGGTTTGGAGCTTCTTCTTTTGCTTTTCCAGAATTAGTGTTTTTTCTGAAATTGGGATTTCTAATCTAAGGTTGATTATCCCATTGAGGTTTTCTATCTATATTATCTAATATTTCTACCGCCCTTTCTAAAGTTTTAGAAAATAAATCCATTTTAACATCTGAGTTTGAACTTTCTTCTTTAATTGTAACTCTTCTTTCATTTCTCAGTCTGGACTTCCTAGCTAAAATGTTGATTTTTGCATTGAAAGCATCTAATTGAATATGTTGTAAGGTTTGGGCATCTCTTTCTCTTAATGAATAGGCCATATCTGCATCAAATCCATCAGGGAATTTGAGTAGAACATAGTAAGGAGTAGGTTTAAGAGTTGCAGGAAATAGAATTATAGACACCGTTATACCTAATGCAATAATCTTGGACAGACTCAGTAGGAGATATTTTCGAAGCATCAAACTCAGAAATTTTTTGAAGGGGGTTATTTTTCCTTTCCCATTTATTTAAAAATATTGTATGAAATGCAGCTAAATCAGCTACACTAACGTAGCTAAAGTTTTGAACCATTTTTTAACTTCTCCTGTCAAACTCTGGGAAAATAACCTCATATGGACATCTGACTCATCAATTTCAAAAATTTCATAGAAATATTTCATTTTAGTTACATGTTGCTGAGCAGTGTATTGTGAAATGCCATCAAATAGTGGTACATTGTTTTTGTAATCTTGAGGCATATCATGGAGGTTTGGGGTAAGACAAGGGGAGCATACCTAGCAGCCATGGCTTGAAGCTTTGTTGAGCTGGGAAGTATAACAGTAATGATAGGGGTAGTGCTGGATATGGCAGCTGATGAACTAACAACTATAGTTGAAGAGCTGGGAAATGAAGCTGGTATGTAAATGGAATTGCTGGGAAATAAAGATGTGATGCTTATAAAATCTAAATGATAAGTAGTGGATGCAGTGGATTGAGTGGATGAAGGAAATAATATCCTAGGCTGCAATGGAAATTTAGAAATGAAATGGTATGTATATGAACTTGTAGAAGTCCTATAATTGAAGTGGCATCATATAAAGATGAATATGTTGTTGGTATTATTGTTGTATGAAATTGATAAACAGGAGGTTTTATGTGAGACAACAAATGAGCTAATTCAATAGCTTCATTAATATCTTTAATCAATGAAACATTATGTTTTTCAACTGTATTTTGATTTTCAGATTTTGTTGAATTTGTTCCTACTGAAATATTTTTATGTTTTGCATTCAAAATTGAAAGGAAAATAGGATCTATAACAGTATTTTTCAAATCAGTTTCAGATTTAGTTTTAAACAATGAATATTCAAACTTCAGATCAAAATAAATATCATTTAAACTCACTAACTCTTTGGCTAAAGAATTGGTTTTTCTTAATGATACTTTAGTTTCTAAATTGACAATTTCTTTTTTCTTTTTACCAATCTGATCTGGGTTATCTACTATAACTGCAGGCTTAGGATCCAGGTTAGACCTGGTATAGTAGGTTCTCCTAGAAGCCAGAATAACTGTTTTGAATACCCACAACCTATAAAAATAATCTTAAAGTAAAAATATAAATGAAAGATATTCCCTTAAGACTAAATTTAAGACTGGGGATTGGTTAGTTCCCCGATATGGTTGCCAGTATGTTATCACTCTAGTAATTTCTTGAGTTTTCGGATTTTGAGTTTTTAGTCCAAGAATACTATAGGTAACCACAAACCTACTTAAAATTATAGGATCTAGCCTCCCTAGAATTTAGAGAGGAATGTCTCTTTAAGATCTATCTTTGTTTTTTGATTTATGTTTTTAGGCTAGTTATGATAGAACAATTGGTTTTGTTTTTAAAGGTTTTGGTGGGAAAAAATCAGTTATAGGTAAAATAGAGAGAAACCCACTTGTCCATTGGGCTATGGAGTCTAAATCTAGCTAGCAGCAATATAAGTGAAGGCCAAAAAGGTAAAAATGTATTCAGGGAAAGATAGATAACCCTCAGAGATGTGGGAAAGTGTTTTTTGGTGAAATGGTATGATCGGGATAAAGGGCAATGAAGGATCCTTTGATCCAAAAAATGGAAGAAGGAGGCAGGGGTCAAACGAGAGTAGGATAAATCAAGGATTCCTAACACTGGAAATCAATAGAAAACATTAAAATGGTAACTAGTTAAAAACAAAGAGCATTAGACTAACCTGTAGTAATATTCCTAGTTGCACATTCAGATAGAGCAAACATATAATGAGTTGCATGAAACTCAAAAAAAAAAACAATGAAAAGAAGGGAGTACTTCACTCATCAAATGATCACAGGGATCCTGAATTATGATGCCAGTTTAGCTTTGTCCAGTCTTCTACCTCGAAATCAACACATAATAGCCTCCAAAGTTCAACAAAAATATCTATAGTAAGTCCAACAATTTTATTCCACACTGAATACTTCTAATGTAGAAGTATTTATACAAAATGTAGTTACAAATATCCTAGGAGACATCTAGGAATATACTTAGGAAATAGAAAATATATTTACAAAATAAGAGGGACAACTGCTTAACAAATCAGCAAGCTGTCCTCTTATCCAAAATAAATAGAACTACTTTATCTAACAAGGAGCTTTTGAGTGATTAGCTATCCTGCTTTGTTGGATGCCAGAAAATATCTTCATTTGAGTTGCCTTAGCTGATACTCTTTCATATGATACTCTTTAACATTGTTCTTTAATGCTGATACACCTTTTACTGATATTTCCACTATTTACTGTTGTTAAAATATATCTCTTTGCAGTAAAAAATCATCAGACTGTCTTTTTATTTCACTATTTCTTTTTTACTATTTTTCAAGGTAATTTTCTTCATTGTTTTACCTCTCATTGTTACATTAAATCTGTAAATGTTTGCCACTATTCGTCATTGGGAATTTTGACATTATTTGGCTTTCTAAAATTCTCATCAACCTCTGTGTATTTAGCAACAGTGGGCCTGAACACAAAGAGATGTTTAATCTCATGTTGTAGAAAGAAAAAATCTTCAAGGTGCTGAAGGAAGACTTTTCCTGTGGGAGTGCCTTGTGGTAATGGTTTGATAACTTGCTCCTTGGAAAATTCCCTGATATTTTTATCATAATCCTTCTGGGGCATCAGTTTTTCATTAAAGACATGGATGTCTGGCAAGCCCCTATGTCTTAAGTTTGTGTATTTTACCATAAACTTTGTTATGGAAATGATCATTGATTCACATTTATCTTCCAGGTAGTTCATGAAATTTTTCTTAGTTACCATCTTTTTAATTTTTAAAATGCTTTCTATTTTTTCCAATACCTGTAATTCTTCCAATTCTGCTCTGTTCTTGTTGTTCAGGAATGTGATGATTTTTAAAGCCTGAGCTGGCTTATCAGTTAATTCATCCTTGGTCTTTTGAATCTCTGCCTGAGCTACTAATAATAAATATATCTTCTCATAGATAACCTGAATTGAAGGCCATTGAGTGTGAATGGCTACAATTATGCTTGTCCATAGATGATTTTTTATAAATGAAATTTGCTCAATGAAAGTTAGCTCTTTTTGTAAGCCCTTGATTTGTTCTCCAAGTCTAATTGCCTTCTGTTCACAGGTTTTAGCATTTATCAAAGCTAACTTATTTGCGGCTTCAAGATTATCAATCATTTTCTTTAGGATGTTGATTTCATTAGTTTTCAAAGACATTTCCTCCATAGCTTTAATAATTTGACCTGCTTCATCTGTTGGTTGAACCTGTATTGGAGAAGAAGTTGTGTTTGAATTGGTAGTTGAACTCACTAGCACTGAAGTTTCCAGTGGTTCTTTTGGTGCTAGTTTTTCTCCTAATTTGGAAGCCACTACTGTGGTAATCACTGGCATAAATGAAGGAATGATAGGAGTGTCAGTTTCTTTCCAGTTTCCTTATCTTGGACTAGCTAGTCCATTTGGGATTCCATTTCTTTGATCTGAGAAGTTAATTTGAGGATGAGCTTCATCATCTCTTCTTTTTCACTTTGCTCTTGGAGGAATTCTTTGGTTTGTGGATGATCACTCTGAGGAAGCTTAAGTTGTTTCCTCAAAGGTGCAATATCATCATTCTTTTTCTTAATCAAAAAATTTTCTACTTGAACATTTGAGGGATCATATCCCACCTGTAAAACTAAATCCTCCAAGGATTTAATCCTTAGGTCCCTTGCATACAAAGATCCCTTGTCTAGCTTCATTTGATCTTGCATATTAAGAAAATTATTCTGTAACTTGGTAGCACTCATTAAATTTTTCACCACATTTGAATACAACATTTCAAAGCTATGTCTATGAAATTCAATTTGGTCCAGCTCATGAACATATTTAGTGTCTACCTCAAGCTCCACCTTTTTATAATCTGCCATTGTTTTTGGTGCTGAGGTAGTTGGTTGCAAAAATGACATAATCATTTTGTTTATAGAATAATCAAAGGTTGTCAGTAGCCTATTTTGATTCCCTGGTTTTTTATTGAGGAATTGAGAATATATCTCTGATTTAATTTCCTCATTCTTTTGCTTTATCTGCTTATATATCTCTTTGATATCTAAATCCTTTTCCTCGTCTGTTTATGAGGAAGAGGCCTCCATATTTTGTTTCTCAATCATTTGAGTATCATCTTTACCTACTGTTTTCTCTTTTTCAATCCCTGCAAGAGTTTCATTGATTATCATTGTAGCTTCCTCATTATCTACCTCTAGCTCATTTGTATCTTCAATGTCAATTACCTTTTCTTTCCTAATTGAACTGAATTTAAGCATTTTATTATAAATCATTTTGAATTTTTTTTCTGAAGTTGTTTTTGCTGTGTATGCTACTTCTTCTCTGTTTCTTTTGGCTGAAGTCTCTGGCTACTTTACAACTTCAAGGACTTGCGTTGTAACCGTTTTTCCTGTTGTCTCTGTATTAGTAACTATATCTATAATTGTGTTCTCCACCCATTCTTCTTGATTGGAAAACTTCTCAATCTCTCACTTAAGCTCATGTATGAAAGGCGTTAGTTTACATTTTACCCTTAAATTGCTCAGGATCCCTTAAGGATCATTATTCGATGGAAAAATTTCTTGAAATTTAAACTATGCTAATCTTTTTGTGATTTAATTTTCTACCTCTCTGTTGTTTATGATGAAAGGACCAACCTAATTATTTAGCTTGAATTGAGTCTTTTTCCTAACAGCTAAGAAGTTAATAGAGTAGTAATTGAGAATCTGTCCTAAATATTCCAATGCAAAAATTCTCATTTTCATATATTTTGGCAAATTATAAGGTTATAAGTTGGATCCATAAATTCTTATCTTTGTATGATTTTCATAAAGAAACCAGTCTCCCATTTTATTCTTTTGTGATAGGTGAAATATTATTTTCATTTCTTCATTGACTCTGGGCTGCTCTGCTTTGTACAAAATGTTTATTGATGGATGTAGAAAAAGTTTTAAAAAATCTGTGTAGGTGAACTCACTACCCTCTTTCCTGAGAAAGGAAGTCCACAACATAATGGACAGAGGATTTCCCTCTAATTCCATCTTTTTCAATGCAATTGGAAAATTATCATCTTGGAAGAATAAAAAGAAGTGAAACAAGTAAGAAGAGTATATGAAAACCCCTTCAATGGGTAGTTTGGTCAACTGATGATGAATGTTGTCTATTATGAATCTAGCACAATCAAAAATGATTGTTGGAGGTTTGCTTGGAGATAGGTGGATAGAAAGCCAATAATGGATTCATTAGTGAATCCGTCTGTAAGTATCCCAGTATAAAAGGTAGCATTGAGATAATATGTCTAGACCCTTCAGGAAATTTGGTAGTGGAATAAGGAGGGTTTAACTTAGGAATGTCAACATGGGAAGGCAATTTTTTTTTAAATATCATAAACTTCTTTGGAAAATCCAGGACTAAGTACAACTGGGTCAAAGATTCTATAGATAGGGGGACTGGTTGAGGATCAGACTGTAATTGTAGCATTTGATTTATTGAATCTATTGTGATGGTAAAAAGG
The DNA here is from genome assembly GCA_034641835.2 of Pinus albicaulis. Lineage (NCBI taxonomy): Eukaryota > Viridiplantae > Streptophyta > Pinopsida > Pinales > Pinaceae > Pinus > Pinus albicaulis. The sequence continues at coordinate 8,609 of JAXQQM020079679.1, forward strand.
ATTTATCTGTTAGCATTAACAATGGCCCTTTGGTCTGGTTCATAATGTTTTTAACATAATATAACAAGGTATTGTCTAGGGTGGGTCAATGGAACTAAATATTTGCGAAAATGAGCCTCCCAAATAGGCATTTCATCCTTGTCCAAGAATTTATCATGGAAGCAATTATGTATTTATACAAGGTTGAATTCTACAATAGGATCAACAATCTTGTAGTCCATATCAGTCAATGGAAGGATTTATACAATAACTACATGTGGCTGGAGAGGATTTACTGATACAGTGGATTTAGAAGTGAGGATTAGAGTAGATTTAACATCTTTAGGTGTTATAGATTTAGGAGGTTTGGATCCTCTAGGCTTGGTTGGTTTATAACCTCCAGGTTTAGCTGTGATATGCTTTTTGGTCATTTTGGAATAACTACTGCAAGCTTAAATTGTTTGCGGGAGTTTTTTTTCTTTGTCAGAGGATATAAACTAGGATAAGACAAAAAATGAGGGTTTCCTGAATAAATTGGTCTGCAAAAGGGGTTTTTAGGGTATATTAGACAAATTTAACCCTGTAGTTCTTTGAGTTTGGTATTCACGCTTCAAAAAATAGAAATTTGGCTTTAGAAAGGCTCATAACAAGATTTTCTGGAAAACATTGGCCAAGATTTGGCTTGTTTTTGGTATTTTTAGGTAACTTGGTTTGGTGAAATCTCCTAATTGAAAGCTTGGTTCTATTTTTTTTCCACAGAAAAAATCGAACCTTCTATTATAAAAGAGGGTTACATAGCATATGCATTTCATTCCTTTCCCTTTTCCAGAGAAAAAACATAAGCAGCTGTTTTTTGGATAAACCACCCTACAGCCCTGTCAACAAAAACTGCTGAAATGAAGACAAAAACTGTGGTGTAAGCTACCCTCGGCTTCCATAAAGGATAAAACACCGAAACAGGGTAAACTTAGAACCACCATTGTCCAAAGACCAGCTAGTAAACACTGTGCTGGCTAAAAAAGCTGTCATGACAAAAAAATACAAATACTCAGGCCTCCGATTTACGGAAAACAGCGCTGAGTTTTTAAAGATAGTTTTATAGAAATACCAATGTTTTAAGTGTTGAGTACTATATACATAAAAAGAAAAAACAGTGAGGAAAAAAAAGCTGTTGACAGCTCCCAAAATTAAACAAAGATCGGAGGGGCAAGTCTCCTTGCCATTCCATCCACTACTTCTTCAACTGACCATGTATCCAGAACCTGCTCAATGCCTTTTTTAGAAAGGCTGCCTGCTTCAGAGTTTCTTTCCCTGTAAATGTGACAAATTGTCAGCTCATCAAAACAACTTTTAAGACGAAAAATTTCAGCAAGCAGAGGGGTTAAGAGAAAATTCTTGCAATGGTGTGAGCCAATTGCCCACTTGACTGTGTTCAGTGAATCCCCGAAAATCTGGACCTCCCGCACATTAAGCAAAGAGAGCCAGCATAAAAGCAAATATAAGGCTTTGAGCTCAGCAAAATTATTTGATCCGGTACCAAGTCCAATGGAGGCTTTGAGAGAAATTCCAGAGGGAAAGTAAATGACCAGGTCGGCTCCACAGTTTTTGTTTATATCAGAGGCTCCATCGAAATACGCCCACGGAATGGACCCTTTTATTTCTTCTGCCTGAACAGGTCTACAGCTCGTTGAATTTGAAGGAATTGGTATACTTTCAAAAATGGCCACTCCTTCGGCTGCAAGTCTTGCAATGGGAAAGACAGAGTCTTTGAAGATTCGGTGATTCCTGGCTAACCATACCCCCCAAACAACCAGCAGGGGCAGAGTTCTGACTTTGTCATTGGGAGCCTGCTGCCACCAATTTGTCCAGGCCTCTGATATTTCCTCCCCCTCCCAGCGAAGGGGGACCTTTGTTTGTCTTAACATTTCATTCCAGAGGCTTTTTGAGAAAGGGCAGGCAAGGAAAATATGCTGGAGAGTTTCCTCACTCTCCTTACACAAGGAGCACCACCCTGGACCAATCTTCCCCCTTAATTGGAGATGGTCCCAAGTGGGTATTTTATTTCCGAGAACACACCAGAAAAACAACCTAGTCTTTGCTGGTCCTTTCAGTTTCCACAAAGGCTTGGCCCACCATTTTGGCTCCTCCCACCCCTTTTGAGACATGAGCCAATCATAACCCATCTTTAGAGAGTAAAAGCCTGATTGAGAGTGCACCCATCTCAGCTCATCCGGCTCATTTGTAATACGAATATGTGAGTTCAACAGACCTGCACGAAAAACCCCCCATTCCTCATGCCACCTTTCTTCTAAAGCAAGGGCCTCCTCTGAAAACCACTCCTGCCTCCAAATTGAAGAATTTGCATTATCAACAATTTGACTGAGGGAGAAAAGGCCTCTGCTATTTAAGTGCTCGAGCAGTTCTCTTGAAAGAGCAAAGGAGTCCGAGCAACCCACCCATGGGTCCCTACCTAGTCTTATGGATCTACCGTCACCCACTTTCCATGCCAAACCTTTTTCAATAACCTGTACAGCAGCCACCAAAGCTTTCCAAACCACAGAGGAATCTCTTGTTGATTTGGTAGGCTGTCTTATCCATTCTAGGGGCGAGGCTGGGTCAATATACTTCCTCCTAGTCACAGCAGTCCAAAGGTTGTCTGAAACAATCAGCCTCCACGCAAGTTTAGCAGCTAATGACTGAGAGAAAGGGAACAAATCCTTTATCCCCCACCCCCCCCATTTTTTGGGTCGAACAATTTTGTTCCAGGCGACCCAAGGGGTGAAATAATCCTTCTTCTGGCCAGCCCATAAAAATCTGCTACAAATTTTATTTATTTTCAGCATAATACATTTAGGCACCCAAGTTAGACTAGCCCAGTAAACTGGAATTGCCAAAACCACAGATTTAATCAACACAAGCCTGCCTGCCCTTGACAGCCATTTAAAGCTCCAATGTTTCATTCTGTCTTCAATTTTTGCAAGGAGCCAGTTCCAGTCTTGGGCCCTGTAAGAGTCAGGTTTCAACTTAAAACCAAGGTATTTGAACAGATCCTGAATCGAATTTACTTCAAACGTGAGTATCTCCTTTACCCTGTTTACTTCAAGAGGGGAGAGCCCTGCTGTCGTGACCGAAGATTTCTGTTCATTTATAACCATGCCCGTGGCTTTTAATAAGAGATCTAAGAGCCTTTTAAGACAGCTGCAGTCCTCCCGGCTCCCATCACTAAAGATGAGAATATCGTCAACAAAAAGGAGATGGGTCACCCATAGGTTCAGCCCAACTTCAATCCCTTTCATATCACCCTGTCTCTTCGCCGCTTTGATCAGAAGACTTAGACCTTCGGCTACTAGAAGGAACAGTAGTGGGGAGAGAGGGCAGCCCTGGCGAAGTCCCCTTTGTGGGTTAAAGAAATCAGAAGCTGCACCGTTTATCAGAACAACAATCGAAGTCGAGGTAACACACGCCATGGTCCACCTAACAAAATCATGCCTGAACCCCAGATGAGTTAGAAGGAGCCTTAGATACATCCAACTGATTCTGTCGTAGGCCTTAGAGAGATCAATTTTAATGATGGCCCCTTTTTTCCTGCTTCTTTTTAGGCTGTGAAGGGTTTCCTGGGCAACACCGATAGCCTCATGGATTTTCCTCCCATCCAAAAAACCGAACTGCTCCACAGAGATACTTTTGGAGAGGAAAGGTTTCAGTCTAGAGGCAAAAATATTTGCAATCACCTTGTATACGCAGGTGCAGAGGGAGATGGGGCGAAAATCATTAAAAGAGGTAGGGTTGTCCGATTTCGGGATGAGTGTCAGAAAAGTAGCATTAAGAGGCTGGTAGACCAAACCTGAGACCCTTGATTCTTCTACCACCGCTGTCAGGTCATCGCCCAGGAGATCAAAAAAGTGGAGGAAGAATTCCACAGTCCAGCCATCCGGGCCTGGACTTTTCTCTTTTTGCATCGATTTTAAGGTAGACTCCACTTCATCCCTTGAGACCGGAACCATCAGAAAATCATTACCTTCGTCTTCAATGAACCTTGGGAAAAACTGGGCTACTCAGCAATTGAAGCTTCCGCCGGAGCCTTAAAAATATCCTTGAAGAAAGCGACCCCAAGAGAAGCAAGTTCTTCAAAGGACTGAGCCTTTTCCCCATTTGCTTTTGGCATTTCCCAAATGGTATTTAAGATTTTCCTTCCTTTAGCATAATGCTGAAAGAATTTAGTGTTTTCATCCCCCGCTTGAAGCCAGATAGCCCTGCAATTTAAGCGCCAGCTTTCCTCCTTTACTTGAAGAATTTTCCTTCTTGCTGCCTCCAACTCCCGAATTCTGTCACAAGATTCCGCTGTGGCATAACCCCTCCCATCCGGGGCTTCCAAGATCTCGAGTTCAGCGTTTATAGCCCTTAGTTCCTCCTCTTCAAGCAATGACTTTTGAATAGCCCAAGATTTGGTTGCAGCTTTCAATAGCTTAAGGTTATTCATAAACTCCTTGCTTCGACTTAAGTCCCCCTCTTCATAATGCCCATCCTTCCTCCAGGTGGTTTGAACCAGAGAAACAAAAGAATCATCAGACAACCAAGAGGCATTGAATTTGAACGGGGACCCAGGTTTTTTAAGAGATCCATTTTCCTCCATCAGTATCGGGAAATGATCGGAAAGGCCCCCATCACCCACCCAATGACGGAAAATAGCCAACTTCTCAGAAAGAGCTTCGCCCAAAAGAAAGCGATCCAGTTTCTTTCCAACCCAGTCATCACCAACTCTTTTATTGCACCAAGTAGGCCTGGCTTTTAGAAGCGAGAGATCGATCAAATGGGAAGAAGCAATCTTTGAAAGGAAAAAATCTGTTAGGGGGTCCGCTCTGGCATTTGCTCCCCAAGATTCAGAGACCCCCAAAGAGAAGTTTAGATCTCCTCCAATGATCAGATTATGATGGTTAAGAAGGGACTTTTGGAAAAAAGAGGACCAGAACCTTTCCCTTTCCTGGCAGGGCCCATATACATTTAGAAGAAGTAAAGGAAAACAAAGCTCCTTAGAATATAGCTCCACTGCCAGGGTGTGTTCAAATCCCCAGGAAGAAATTTCTTTTAGATTTCCAACTCGGTAACCTGTGACCAGACCACCAGAGCGGCCATCTGCATCAATGGCTCGAAAGAGCCAACCTGGCATAGACTTTGAAAGAAAAGCAATAATTTCCTCCCCCTTGCCGAGGGTTTCTTGAAGCATGAGAATATCCGGGTTATACTGTCTGATTAAGTTTCTGAAAGCTAGTTTTTTGGGTTGACTAGCTAACCCCCTACAATTGAAAGAAAGCAAAATCATTTCAAAGAATCAGAGGGTGGTTTTGCTGCTCTAAGCACCCCAGTCAAGGATTTTTGTTTCCCATCGACGATATCAATAATTGCCTTCTGCCTAGCTTTGGACATGTTGGATTTCCTACCTCTGGCTTTTCTAGGCCCGATGGGCACTAAATCCTGCTCAAGACCACCAGGAACGATCTCTTTCCCAGGACGAATAGCCAAAGATCTCAGGTTGTAGGGAGGAGCATTCAGGGAAGGAGCAGGGTCCAGGGAAGGGCAGGGGAGAAAAGTTTCGAAACTAGATGACAGATGGTCTCCAGAGGACAAAGGTACCGAGACAACTAGACTGTCAACCAAAGGAGGATTCAGATTTAAACAAGAAAATTCCATCTGAAGCTGCCCGGAGGAGCTAGGCATCGAACGAACCGATACATAATCAAAACTTGAAAAACAAGAGGTAATGGGGGAAGAAAAAGGCATACCCGCCTGAGAATCCGTCGCTAACCCAGCTGTCGGTATGACCTGGGCAACTGTCAACACAGGAACATGCTCTTGGGACCGGACTATATCCTGCTGCTGCAAAGGGGCACCAGAGGTCTCAACCTCCAAACCATCCTCCTCCATTGGTTCCTGTGGGAGATCCATACCAGCCTTTGAGACAGGGAAAACCACCGGTTTTCGGGGCACCTTGAGAGTGTTCCTTCGACGGCGATGGCCCAGCGGACAATCTTTTGCCAAGTGCCCGTAGATATGGCAGCGATGGCACCGGAAGGGCAAGTTTTCATAATCCAACTTCTGCACAAACTCCATCTCTCTATACTTTAGAGTCATGGCTTCTGCAAGCCCTTCTCGGGGATTTAGACTTACTAAGATCCGCGCCACACTGAGATCGTCTGACTGCTCAAACGATTTGTCATAATCCAAGAACTTCCCCAAGGTATTTCATATGGACATGAAAACCGAATCAAACCAGAACTGAATAGGTAACCCTGGTAATTTTACCCACACTGGAGACTCATTCAACTTCTCGATATGAGCATCGAACATAGGTGTCCATCTTTGAAGAAGGACTGGTCGTTTTCCAAAACTCCAATTTCTGTCAAGAACCCAATTTACATGATCCTTGTGAGAAAACCGCAAGGTAAACCAACCTCTCTCCAGAGCTTTTATCTCCACAGGCTTGCCTGGAGCGTTTTCCCACTCCGAATGAACCCATTCCCGAATATAGTTGGCCGAGAATTTCCATCCTCGCACTCTGCCAACGAGCCTTGTCTCAGAGGCTGCCATAGCCTCTTCTACTCGAATATCCACTCCTAATGTGCAGCAAGGCTGGGGCTCCTTCTTTCGAATAGGACCCTGCTTTTTTCGCTTCCCACCCACCTTGGTGACCTGCACCTCGCCTTCCTCTGGTTCGGTATGTTGCTGGTCGACAGCTGCCTCTACCCCTGGCAGGCCCTGGCGCCTTTCCTCCAAAACCCTATTCACACAGGAATCACAAATCTTCTGTCTCTCCTCCGAAGACTGCTTTTAAAGTTGGGACTTCTCTACAGCACTGACGCCCCCAGATGCAATCTCCCCCTGTGGGCATCCCTTTAAACCCGCTCCCGACACACCCGGAACGTTTGCATGCCTAGCTCCATCGCCCACAGCTCCGACAGAGGAGTTAGTCAGAGGCAGCTCCCGTATCTCCTCCACCGAGGGCACAATGGCACTATTTGAGCTTAAATCCAAAATATTCCCTTGAGCAGGGGCCCTAAATACACTTCCCAAAGCCCATGGAAAAACTGCTCCTGGGTCAAACCTTTCCCCAGACTTGCCTTTTACATCGATGGGCCCTTTCGAGACATGCATGCAGCAGCTGGCCACCACATCCTCAAGCCCTCCAGAGAGGGGTGGAAAACCAGCGAAATCAGAAAAATCAAAACGCGATGAAGGGGGAGGAGTCCCGGAAGAGACTAGACGGTTCCTTTTAGAACTTTCACCCTTAGAGACAGCGCCCTTAGATAGAAAAACGACACAGTCAGCCTTTCTGGTCTCTGCCGAAACAGGGAGAGCAGATCTGAGAGGGGAACAAACCACCCCAGACTCCTTGGAAAAACCCCCTTGCTTCACAGGTGCCTTTGGAAAAAAACGCTCCAGGTTTTGAGCAGAAACATCGTGACCCCAAACCGTGAGAAGATCCTCCGGCGCCGGTTCCAAATCAACCAGTTCACGGTCAAGCCCCATTCCTGCAAAGTAATAACAAACCCTAAACTGACACCGTAGGAGTTGGAAACCCGTGAGGAGGTAAAAAATCAGCGTTCCGGTGAAAAACAACAGGAAAAAAGTAAACAGCGAACAGGTTGTGGATGATGCCTCTCGTTTTCCAAGCTCGGTAAGCGCACATAATGACTAGACGCAGAAAAGAGCAGGGTATTGAGCGGGACCCTGACAGGTCAGGACCCCTGTCCCATCTCGTCGCCCGCGTGGCCTGAAGCAGGCCCGGCCTGCAGACATTACAGATCCACCATTGCAGAAACCCTAGCGCTCCTGATCTACACCGGAATTCACCCGAAAGCTTGGTTCTATTACAGAAGTTTTTGA
>JAXQQM020068855.1:0-78273 GCA_034641835.2 Pinus albicaulis
CCATTTAGCTAATAACCCTAACCTGAATTCCTTTCTTACGCCAAAATTTGTCAATTCCATATATGCCATCATATTTAACACCACACTTTCTGGTGCATAAGATGAATGCCTCTCCTTATGAGACCTGAAATTGACTTACAAAGATCCAAATTAAACTTATGTTAGCCACATAATGAATGAACTGCAGTCTGAGGCTGGCTGATAAGTTAAAGCACACACGTAGATATCATTTTTTGTCACAGTTTCAAGCTAAGCCAATTAAAAACATACCTGACAACAAAGACTGGATAATGCTTCTTACATCTATCTCGCACTGCCTCATTATATTTATCGAACTTCTAATCAAAATATTATTCCTTATTTGTTCTCTTGTTCACAGTAAGATCTCTTCCACCACTACTGAGAACATAACGAAGTCATAAATTTTTATCAGAGAAAGTGTTAATCCAAAAAGTGGAAGCAATTTAGTATCATTGGCATTTTTATTAATAAAAATTCAATAACAATAATGAAAATCATTTCTATGTCACAAAAGCATGCAGATTGTGCTTTCACTGTAAAGTACTAATGCTTCCTAGATGCATATTTTTAAGCAAAAGAAGAAGTTGCATACCTTCCAGTTAACAAAGAAAAAAAAAAAAAGCACCATTCACCATGGTCCTCATCATCCTCATACCCACTAGACAATGTTATAGACTGAGTGCCATAGTGAGACTGCCCAAAAATACCAGCAACATGAGGAAGATGAGCACCACACCGCCTACATTCCATTATGTCTCTCGAGGCTCTGCTTAGAATACCATGTAAAGAACTAAACAACCAACAAATTTCGGAAGCTCCTAAATTTCCAAAGAAGCTGAACCTTGCACAATCATATTAGATGCAGCACTAAAAACTCTAGCAATATGTTCATGTATTAATTCCAAAATAAGGTCATTATCATAATACTCTATCTTAAAATGATGGCAAATACTCCCCTAAAATTTGACAAGATCAACTGCTCAAAGATCCCCAAGGCAATCTGCACACACCAATTTAAGTCTTTGGCCTCTGGTGTCCTTAACTCCTCTGCACAACCCCCACGTGATTCTTGAAGAATTTGATTCACATTATCCATAATGGAAAGGTTGGGAAGCATGGGAAACTCAAGCAGTTGTTCCCCTAGCAACTCTTTGTTCTTCACTATCAGTTGTTCTAATATTTCCACTAGTATATCCAAATGTATAATATGTTGATGTTGCTCTCTCTCAAGACATGGCATAAGTGTAGCCACTACCTAAGGAGATACTTGAAGGAGATACTTGAGCAACCTTTGAATGAATAAATTCCACACATGTAGACCTTCATATTGAAGACTCTCTTTCTCTACAACATGCATAAGTAAAACCATAATTTTTGGTACAAATGCACTGAGATGAAGACCAATCATTTCAATTAACTTTTCCAAACATTTCAATGCTTGCTTTCGTAATGACTAGTCATCAATGCACAACATTTTTTTATCAATACACAATTAAAAATTCCAACAAAGTAATTCCTTAAAAATCCTAGAATATTATCTGATCCAATGACAAGACGAGCCAATGGAAAGGTTGGGAAGCATGGGCAACTCAAGCAGTTGTTCCCCTAGCAACTCCCTGTTCTTCACTATCAGTTGTTCTAATATTTCCACTAGTATATCCAAATGTATAATATGTTGATGTTGCTCTCTCTCAAGACATGGCATAAGTGTAGCCACTACCTGAGGAGAGACTTGAAGGAGATACTTGAGCAACCTTTGAATGAATAAATTCCACACATGCAGACCTTCATATTGAAGACTCTCTTTCTCTACAACATGCATAAGTAAAACCATAATTTTTGGTACAAATGCACTGAGATGAAGACCAATCACTTCAATCAACTTTTCCAAACATCTCAATGCTTGCTTTCGTAATGACTAGTCATCAACGCACAACATTTTGTTATCAATACACAATTAAAAAGTCCAACAAAGTAATTCCTTAAAAATCCTAGAAAATTATCTGATCCAGTGACAAGAGGAGCCACGTATTAAATCATATCTGGAACCTTTGATAGACTTTCATCAGTATTGTCACTGTGTGCATCCCTAAGGAAATGTACAAACTCCTCAAGCAGAACTGGCAACACTCTAATATTAGATCCTGTCTGGGCTTCATAGAATTGCATTACAGTAACCAGTTCCTTTCAATTTGAGTGAAGAAACACAAACGATAGAGCCTTGTGACACCATTCCAGCAGCAAAACTGGAAAATTTGTATTTAACTATGTTTCCAATTCATGAAAAGTATCTAATGCATGGCAATTATGCTTTTGTTAAAATACAAGCTTTGGAAGAACAACAAGGACCATCTCCTGAACAAGAACTACACTTGGTATACCCAAAATTACCTCTGCAAAATCACTCATCATAACTAGGCGTGTGACAAACCTTGCTTTGAAGTATTCAAACGGCTCATCTCTAATTCCACCAAACTTGAGAAGGATTGATTTGATTCCTCCCTTTTGTTTAAAACTCGCAGATTTATGTATTAATCTAGCATTTGTTGCTCTTACCCAACTATTTGAATTGTCAAGTTGATCAATCAATAAAGCAAATGAGAGAAACGAAAAAAAAAATATAAATAAATAAATAAATAAAAAATCCATGGACATTAGCCCTTTTCATAATTTCTACTACCGTTTCCAACAAAGTCTTAAATACATCTGGATCCTCAGTGGCTTCCAAAGAATGTTTCAATATTCCAAGCATATTTTCTTCTTTGTTTTGTTGCATGCGCCATCATCTTCAAACAAAATATCCATTATATTATTCTCAATGAAGTAATGGATTTTCAAAAAAAATTATATCCTCACAACCTTCTTCTCATAAAGTGGAAGTATATCTAGGAATTTTATCCACAAAGGTTTTGTTCCCAGAAGACCACTTTTGATTGCATGGCATAGAAGACGAAAAATGCTTCCCACAATAGTGACATGAACTTGCTCTAATGACGCTTTTCATAATTTCTGCTACCGTTTCCAACAAAGTCTTAAATACATCTGGATCCTCAGTGGCTTCCAACGCATGTTTCAATATTCCAAGCATATTTTCTTCTTTGTTTTAATGTTGCATGCATCATCATCTTCAAAAAAAATATCCATTACATTATTCTCAATGAAGTAATGGATTTTCAAAACAAATTATCTACTCACAACCTTCTTCTCATAAAGTGGAAGTATATCCAGGAATTTTATCCACAAAGGTTTTGTTCCCAGAAGACCACTTTTGATTGCATGGCATAGAAGATGAGAAATGCTTCCCACAATAGTGACATGAACTTGCTCTAATGATTCACTAAAAAGAAGTCAAGAAAAGAGAGACTAACAAATACTGGAAGAAAACTCTAACAGTTGTATTATTAAGCATGTCTTTCCTTTATATCTTATATAAAGTTACATCAAGGTCACTTTTCCCTGAGTTACCTGAAATTTGTTTGTCACACTGAGCACAAAAGAATCCTGATATAAGAACATCTATGTTTCCCAAATTCACTTTCAAAACAACATTTTTGTGGATTTGACACAGAAAGTTGGTTACATAATCGGTTGCTAAAGGAGTAACAGATAAGCATGCAATGTATCCAATATCATGAGCTACAATTTCACAAACTTTGTCAGATTTGTCTTCAACAAAGACCTCCAATATTCTACACATGGTTGTAATAACATCATAGCTAGAATTGAATGCAAGAATTGGCATAGATGCAGCATCTTCAGCTTGGACATCAGCAATCTGATCTTGCAATGCTAAGTCCAAAACCTCAAAGATGTTTTCACTCATTGCTTTGATCCCTATCTTAGGTAAAATACTGATAATTCTGCACTTTGTCTTCTTGATGGTATCGGATTGGATGTCAATGTCAGAAAACAACCATGGAAGTTTTAAAATTGACAAAAGTGTTTTTGTGTTCACAAATCTTTCTCTACTGCTTGTATTTTGAAATGTCTGAGAAAAAACACTTAGCATTGAGAAACTCTTTAGTTGTACATTCAACAATGCATCTAGGGCATATGGCATATAAATTATGAAGGAAAGCACCCATGGTCGAATCATAAATAGTGGTCCATTGAATGTACAAGCTTCTTGATAGGAATTATTTCTACGTCCAGTGATGATGATGCTAAATGTATAAAGTTAAAAAAAGGCCTTTGTAATGTACTGTCTCCTTAAGTAAGTAAACTAAAAGATGCAGACATAAACGATGAGCTAATAAGGCCTTATACTTGAAGCCTTGTTTCGACAAGGCATCTATTCAGCAATTTCAACATCCAAGAGGCAAATGGTTTCTAGTGTGCCTCTCCTGTAACATCAATTAGAATACCCACACTGTCTGGCGACTTGGAGAAATTAGGAAGGTCACAGAAAGGTGTTGGAGAGCGGCAGATATAAACTTCAGTAAAGGTCATGTCAAAGCATGTTATAGACAAAGCAGTAGAAACTGTGAAGCTAGATTCAGTTGTGTAAAATGATGCAACAGGTAATAGGTATGCCACATGATAATTACATCAAGTCCATTTTCTGTAAAGGAATTCATGACCAACCTGGCTACTAAGGAAGCACATTTGGTTTCCCGGGTGTAAAATGAATCTCTCTCAAAATTGAGAAGTGTGACTCCTTCACCCAGAACATAGAATGGACTAGATAAGTAAGTTTCCGCACGCTGTGAAAAGAGAGTTTTGGACAAATTTTGGAAATTTTCTACAGACAAAACTAACTCTCAAGCATGGCAGGAGAAGATTGATGCACATCTTCTAGTGCCTAATGAGTTCTGACAAAAATAACTAAAGAAAATTTCATGAAAAAATTAGCAAGCAAAGTTCATGTAGGCTAATAAATCCAAAATAAAATGAAGAATACCAATACTAATTTGAATTCATCGAATGTGGAAATTAAAATAGTGTAGGGGGGTTGTTTCTAGCTCAACACATCACTGCTTACAAATCAACAAATTTATACAACCTGTAGCAAATATTTGAGGACAGTTTGATGTGTTTTTACATACTTGAAGAGGCCAAGCCACTAGTGAATAGCTGATAATTGCCAACAAACTATACTCAGCAGTTAGAAAAAATAAGGTAACATGAAATATTATATAGTATTAGTCACACATGCCTTCTGAGTGTTGAGTGATAAATTTTTCTACCTATGAGGAGAAGATATGACTTTCTCTCAGATCTATTTCATTGTTCAAGTCTCACTTGCATCTCTAGCGATAATTCAAACACCTTTTTCAGATCTGTTCATCAAGGAAAACAATTGATATGTTGGCCAGATATATGATTATAAGGCACTCACAATTTCAACAAATATTTCAAGGGTCATTACCCCTTTGAGGAATTTGTTAGTCAATGGAGAGGACACCTTATATGAGGGGAAGTCACCATGCACACATTTCCAAGCTATTATGATGAGGATGTCCACTCATTGATAATTACTTCGTCTTCTCCTTTGTAGATTGTACTTCTACATTGGGATTTTCAAATGGAACCTTCTGCATTGAATATTGATGGAAATTTCTACTCATGATGCCACAAGTGCCACTTTATTGGAGTTTTGCATGGTCTTTGTGCATCCATTCAAGGTTTGAAGAAGGAATCCACTTTTGAGGAGGCCACACATGCTTCTAAGGAGGATTCATTCATTGTTCTTGAAGGTAGATACATGGTCAACCACTTGGAGGAGGAACCATACTTCATGGTGCCATTTTTGGAGGATTGTTTCAAAACCAACTCCATTATCATGTTATTGTTGACTTGTATCATGGATTTGGTTGCGTGAGATAATTATTGTAGTCTTTTTCTAAAATATTTTCATGATTTTTCTTGGAGTACAAAGGGGATCTCAACATCCTATTGCTATCTTTAGTATAGAGTTGTTGAGGAGGTTTGAATGGTAATATTTTATTGTATTCCTTGCAGAGAATACTGAAACTAGGAAAAGGTTGCACTAATAGCTATGAGCATGCTTACAGTGCTTCAGTTACAAAAAATGACACTATGGCTGCTAAAAAGAAGTGTTAGCAACAAAATTTCAAGGGTTGGGAATAACACTAGCCATTCGAAAAGGCAAGAAGGAGATACAAACATTGAAGATCATTTTCCAAAACATTCAATAGGTGAAAAGACAAAGATTCGTGGACAATATGGTTTAAAAAATTTTGATGTATTATTTGGTAGGGTCTGACATTCATTAGATGTCCCCTTATTTGCTGCAACTGATCAATCAATGATTGCAATCACAGCCTTAGTACTTGTCAAGAAGTTTTGTACTCTAAAGTTGTTATCCTTGTTACTTGGTAGAATGGCTTTCATTGACATTGTCGATGGGAGACTTTTGAAGGAAAGGGAGATTCATATTTAGTGCAGTTATTGTTTTTTGAATTTTCAAAAACAAAAGCTTTGCAGAATTCCAGCATAGACTGTGAAGTGTGTGGTATATGAATTAAGTAGATAGTGCTACTTAAAATGGAAAATTTATAAGCTAGTGTAGTCTGGTATTTGAAGATGCCTCATACAGTTTGTCGAAGGATACTGTCATCGACTATGGTCTTTTACTAGCTGATTGACTACTCTTGTACATCCATAAGTTTTGCATAATCACTCCAGGTTTGGTTTTCTCTTTTACTAGCTGATTGACTACCCCTTTACATCCCAAAGTTTTTTGAACAACATCCTCTATAGGAAGTTAACACATGGCATGTCAAAACCTTTACTGATAAATTATTGCACATTCATACAGGAACATTGCCTTCCAAGGTAGATTTGGATGCTTTAAAGATTTGATTGTTAGAAAATGAATCCACTTTGGAGAGCACCCAGCCAACGGTCAAATGAAGTTATTAGAGCAGATTTTAGGAAGGAAAATTCATTCTAAGTGTGGGCATGGACGCTGTAAGGATGAAATTTGGAAAAGGAGACCACTTAATGGCACAAGAAGCTAAGAATAGGGCAGTGCTCCACTTTACAAGAGATATCGACACCATATCTCCACAAATCAACCACTAAATGAGAGATACCCTATAGTATGATGACACTTGGCAAGATTGACGATTTCCAAAAGGGTCCATATAGAAGAGCACTCCAACCTAAGAGACATAGCTTTTGTTGATGTTTTATTGTTATTTCTTTGAAGAAAAGATGAATCCATAGCTTTCTAAAGTATTCCCTATAACATTGTATTAGAAAGTTATCAGTAAGATAGACTATAAAAGGAGGAGGACTATTGACCTGCAAATTAAATTAATGTGGAGGAAAACCCCCATAGGCCAAGTAGAAAGTTCTTTGCAAGGGAGAAAAGGCCCATGACAGATTTATGCTTCCGTCGTTGTCTTCCTTTCTGTAGGTTGGATTGATGTGCAAGGCTGCCATTGTAATCTGCTAGTGTGCCCTTCTTATCTAGAGGTGGTGCTTTTGGCCATGGAAGAAGGCTTTGGCAGTGATCTTTTAAAACGTTTCATGCTGGAAGAGAAGAAAAAATTCTGAGAAGGAATAGGTAGAGGTTTCCAGCATATATTTCTAGGCTAAAAAGGTGGTCTGGTTGCACGCATTTCCAGACATTTAATCCTTGTCTGATAACCCATTTTTCAAGAAACAATAGCAATTCTGTCAGCATGAATTTCAAGGAGAAATTTTCAGTTCTATCTTTTGAAGCTCGAACTGCATGATAAGAGAGATGTAAAATTATGCATGAAGATTAATACCTTATCTGACATATTCCTAGTCTGTCAGGTCAAATCTGATGTGGAAACCCAAGGTGATTTTGTCCAGGCTTTAGCCACTAAGGTTTGAACATGTGTGTACAAGAATATAGATATTGGGGCATTTGTGAACTGGTAGGATGAGGAGTTTTCTTTCTTGGTATGTATCTTGACTTCATGACATTGACAACAATTCATGTATTATTACCAGCATTTAATACAGTCGCATTTTATCTTTGATGTAGACAGATACCACTCCCATGTTGTTGATTTTATCACTGTGAAGCATATTTTCATTAAACAAAAAAATCTGATACACAGTTGTATCTTAAAGCCACTAAATAACGAAGTCACAGAGTCTACTAACCATAGCATTCAAAGGCCTAAACATAAAATATTCAAAAGCAAATCTGACGTCTCATAAGCTTGCTAGGACTCTGAACAAGCATAAATACTCAACCACAACAAACAAACCAGTGACTGTAAGTAGAAATATGTGACCCTAAATTAACCAAATTAAAGGGGATTACATGAGAGCCTAAAGTGTATCTTCATGTAGAGTAGGCATGGGAGATATATATGTTGGTGTCAGGGATTGAATCCCGTGGCTTGTTGACAATTATATGAATGGACATGCTATTACTCCTAGTCATCCTGTCATTCATTATCACTTTTTTGCTACAAGTAGATATGTTGTTAGTGCTGTGAAATGTTAACTAGACTTGAGTAATGTTCAGAAAATAGCTCTTCAATGAATTCTAATAATGCAATAGCAGAATGGGCATGAAATGCTACTTGAATTCTGGCTTCAGTAGTAAGTGTTGTTCAAAGCATTGTCAAATGTGCAATTTGAGATAGTCTTGCCAACAATACAATGATGTAGATGTTTATTCTTCCAAACTTGGTATTTAATCTCTATGGAGTATTTCTGATTTCAGCCTAGGAAGTTGTGCTACAAATCTAATTGGTTATTCATGTTGACAAAGAATTTAAAGGTCCATTTAGAAAAAAGAAACTCCCATCATTAAAATGCCAATGTGAGAAGCTTCTAGCAGCTAAACAAGGATGGTTGATGAGGTGCAGAGCATGTTGTCTTCACGTAGAGTAGGCATGGGAGGAAGATCAATTGGTGTCAGGGATTGAATCTCGTGGCTTGTTGAAAATTATATGAATGGCCACAATATTACCCCTAGCCATCCTCTCATTCATTATCACTATTTTTCTAAAAGTAGAGATGTTGTTAGCGTTGTGAAATGTTAACTAGACTTGAGTATTGTTCAGAAAATATCTCTTCAATGACTTCTAATAATGCAATAGCATATTGGGCATGAAATTCTACTTGAATTCTGGGTTCAGTAGCAAGTGTTGTTCAAGGCATTGTCAAATGTGAAATTTAAGATAGTCTTGACTCTTTCCAACTGTACAATGATGAAGATGTGTATTCTTCTGAACTTGGTATTCATCTCTATGGAGTAGTTTTGATTTCAGCCTAGGAGGTGGTTCTACAAATATGATTGGTTATTCCTATTGACAAATAATTCAAAGGTACATTTAGAAGAAAGAAACTCCCATCATTAAAATGCCAATGTGAAAAGCTTCTAGCAGCTAAACAAGGATGGTTGATGAGGTGCAGAGCATGTTGTTTTCATGTAAAGAAGGCATGGGAGGAAGATCTATTGGTGTTAGGGATTGAACCCCGTGACTTGTTGACAATTGTATGAATGGCCATGCTATTGCCCCTAGCCATCCTGTCATTCATTATCACTATTTTGATACAAGTAGAGATGTTAGTGCTGTGAAATGTTAACTAGACTTGAGTAATGTTCATAAAATAGCTCTTCAATGACTTCTAATAATGCAATAGCAGATTGGGCATGAAATGCTACTTGAATTCTGGGTTTAGTAGCAAGTGTTGTTCAAGGCATTGTCAAATGTGCAATTTGAGGTAGTACTTCCAACAGTACAATGATGAAGATGTGCATTCTTCTGAACTTGGTATTTCATCTCTATAGTGTAGTTCTGATTTCATCCTAGGAGGTGGTGCTACAAATATGATTGGTTATTCCTGACGACAAAGAAATAGAAGGCCCGTTTAAAAAAAATAAACTATCATCATTAAAATTCCAATATGAGAAGCTTCTAGTAGCTAAACAAGGATGGTTGATGAAGTGCAGAGCATGTTTTCTTCACGTAGAGCATGCATGGGAGGAAGATCTGTTGGTTTTAGGGATTGAATTTCGTGGCTTGTTTACAATAATATGAATGGCCACGTTATTACCCCTAGCCATCCCACCATTAATTATCACTATTTTTGCTACAAGTAGAGATGTTTTTAGTGCTGTGAAATGTTAACTAGACTTGAGTAATGTTTAGAAAATAGCTCTTCAATGACTTCTAATAATGTAATAGCAGATTGGGCATGAAATTCTACTTGAATTCTGGGTTTAGTAGCAAGTTTTGTTCAAGGCACTGTCAAATGTTAGATGAATTTGATTGCAATCCTCTAAGCATAAAGAGACTGGCCACTGTGAGAAAAGTGAGAGCATAAAGAAGCCAATTGTAATCATACTGTACCTATTTGTTTGATCACTAACCAAAAAACATCACGCAACTAATTTTATGAGTTGACACCTTCACACAACTAACCTTCTCAATTATTCCTCCTCTGCAGGAATGTATTCACATTGGCCTTCTTGTACTAGTGTTGATCCAAGCTTCCTCAACAACAATGTATTCACAATATTGACCTTCCTGTACCCAGGCCAATATAGTATCCACGCTGTTGAAGCCCCTGCAATCAATTCTGCAACTATGGATCTGTATTTTCCCATGAAGATCTACTCCAGCAAAATCCAAGAGAACCATGGTTTCTTCAACTCTGAAGATCCACCATTATTATTGTTTCTATTACTGTAATCAATGCCTTTTCTAAATGTTAAACCCCATCACATCACATAACTAATTTTATCAATTATCCTTCCTCTGCACCAATCCATCCCTGATCACTTTCTTCATGTTCTCTCTGGTTTGAAGATTCACAGTCCTGATATTATTATTTCTCCTTACTCAAATGTTTTCCCAACATTGGCAGTAGATACCAACAGGGACATGAAGAAAATTGCACAGAGCTGGCCCAAGAAGACAAAACAGAGCAGTGTGGTGACCATAGCAGCTGCATCCACACTGGCATTGTGAGTCATGGCCAGTCTAGTCCTCCTGTAGAAGTTATACTCTCTCATGGGTCTGATCCATGGACACATACCTTGTGAATTTTTTAACTTTAGATTGATGATTGGTCACCACAACTTTTTAACCAATACACAAAGAGAAAAACGAAATAAACAACTAAAGGACTGTTAATTTAGATCATACCGACCCCAAACTGTTTCTTACATTTCTTGGCTTTGTTGTTAAAATGCCAAAGTGTGGACATTTTTTTATGTAATTTAGCTAGATCTATTAATAATGTGAAAAAAAATAAGTTATGTCCAGGCACTCTGCTCTCATAGGAAACACGGTTTCCAAACTTGCTGAAGAGCAGTCTGAGAACTTCTAAGTTGTATACAATAATAGCGAATTCATTTTATATTGTGACTAGACCCATCCATGGGAATTTCAAAAACCACATGACAACCAAAATGAGTAGCAGGACTATCTAGACACTAGAAGGACTTATTTACATCCATCATGATTTTATTGACAACCAAAAACAACATTGTTACAAAAATATAGTTAGGATAGTACATAGAGCATGATCCAAGTTTGATGAAGATGGGTGGACTAACATCCTTGGGCCATGTTGTCCCTCATGGGCTAGTCTTAGGTCAGATTTTGTTTTCTGGTTCCAGGTTCTTCCAAACTATGGGATAGCCTTGGATCTGTGTCAGTCATTGTAAAATGAGTTTCAAAAAATTCATGGCAACCTTGCTTCCCTGGCATGCCACAGAATCCAAGCCATTTGTCCAAGTTACCTGCATTTTTTCCACCCCTGTAGATGATTGTCCCATAATCCATTTCAAGCTCATTTTTCACATGGATTTGCACAGGCTCTGGAACCTACTTAAGAAAATTTTTCTTGATCCTCTATGTGTCTACTTCCTATTGCTTTCTGACGTAAATCAAATTGTGTTCCCTAGCCAGTCTGCAATCATTCTTCTTCAGGAATTTATGGTGGCAGTAGGTTCAAACTAACCTTTGCTGTTTAAAATGATTGAAAATATTTCTGTGAGGGTTGTGTACTTTAAAATGCAAAGCTACATCTTGATGAAATCCATTTCATCTTCCTACACTAATGTTGTCGAAAATACAAGTAATGTGAAGGCACCTACGAGGACTGGGTACATTGGGAACAAGCGTTCGTTGTTTTCCTTTAATTTGACGTTGCTCCCAAACTTCACTGTTTGATATGTTATTTCCAGATTTTAGTCAGAATAAATTCTTATAAAATTATTATCCACTTCAATTATAGTTATTACTTATTTCTTGTTTTGTTCTGGAATCATTTCCCGTTATAGTTTCTAAGAGGTATAGGCAGATTCAAGCTTGAAATTGACTCCAACTTAACACTTATAATTTGGCATAAGGTAATTATTTCTTCAGGGGAATTATTTTTGATATTTTTTGTCTATTTAAGAAAATTTATGATTGATATGCTCTCTTAGGTTTGAGTGCCATTTTCCAGCATGCATTCTTGTAACATTCTATTCTAGTTACTCTGGCATGCATACATGAAAACAAATAATTAGGTTGCCAAAGCCTTTGCCACATATATTGCCATATTTTAGAGGTTTGTGAGGATAAATACTTAACTTATCATGATTTTTCAGGCTATAAGCCTATAAGGGCTGCAAGCACTGTTGTGATTGAACATTATTAGGTGTTTGCTTGAGACATCATTAGCTTCTTATGAAAGCATGGTGGGTGTTGTAACTTCTAGAGACAGCCCTGAGTTGCTAAGGACCAATACCTAGGACATCTTAAGATCAGAGGATTTAGATACATTCACTTATAAATTCCTCTGAGAGTGTCTTTACAAAGAATTCATAGAACAGTGGTTCAGGAATGATGAGGATTCTTGGTATTTAGCTCATGCAAGAAAATTTTTACTCATAATGGTTTCAGGAGGTTGTATGCATCTGTGATGCTTCAAATTGGCCAAGTAAAAAACCAATGAACAGATCTTTGGATATAAGGCGGAGGTGACTTGAAGAATTTAGTAGGGGAATTCTGGAGAGATGGGCTTAATCATTGTAAGAATCCAGTTCTCCGAGAATTTGGAAGAAAAAATGTCAAGTCAGAGATGAGTGATTACAGAGTGTCACGGAACGCAATATTAAGGTTGTGTAATATCTTAACACGTGAGTGTCATCCTTCCTCTACGAGAACATATACAAATTCATGAGTTAAACTACTTACATCCAGTGTATTTCACACATGAGTCATTCGAATAGCAAATAGAGAAATGGTAATTCTAAATAAACATAAGGGAAACACATACATTTTTTTCATCAATTCAATTGGAATCCAGTTGGAGACAAAGTTATATTATATTAGCCTTCAAAAAACAACTCTCCAGAATATGCATTTCAAAGCTCAAAATAGCTTTTACATGACATATTACACAATATGACCCCAAAACTTCCACAAAATCCAAAACCCTTTCTATTTGTCTGAATTTCCTTCATATAGAGTTTTCTACGGGCTCTTGTCCAGATATTCCTTCTTGATAGGCCCGTAAATACATCATGATCAAACGCTGGAGCATGCTATGAGCATCACTCCTATAACAGGAAAAATAAAAACAACAACGGTGAAATCATGATTTCACTAACTAAACAGCATAACTATAAAAGTAAACGAAACAAAACATTTGCAGGCCACGCAGGCCGGATCCTAAAACATTCATCTGGGGCGTCGCAGGGTGACAGAAGGTCCTTAGGTACGTGGCCGCATCGAAGTGGAGGATGAACCGAAGTGATGGGCTGACATGGGCATCCTCAGCTGCGAAGTGAACACCACTAGCAGATGTGTGTGCTCATAATACCTCTGCCACATGACTTCTGAAGGCAATGGCGCAGTGTTGAAGAGTTCGAACAACTCACGGAGCTGAGTTAATTCAAAATAATCCAGGTTGGCCGAGAAAAATTGTTTAACCTTGGCCAGTAACAGAAATTTGTTTCAGAGAGATGCCACCAAGGTTTCAGCCTTAAGTCAAGATGTCTTCTCCTGGGCTGAATTAGCTCTACATTTGATTTCGACCATTCTCTGCTCATATGTTTCCCAGGGGAGCAACACACCTAACAGATCCCAATGGGCTGGAAATCTTGCCTCCACGACTTTATTCCATTTATTGTCGAACGCTTCCACTCCCCTGGCAACTATCCCCAAACAGTCGATTGCCTTTGCTCAAGCATCTTCCTTCTGTATCATTCTCATGATCTCCATCACCGTCCTAAAATGGTCGACCATTTTGTGCATTCCCAATTCCTTAGTGGGGAGTTTGTTGATAAACTAAATGTAGCCCTGCGCAATCAGCACGTTCTCATTTCCCTCTCTGCAACCTGTATCCAACTGTGCCTTGAAGTCGCGGGCAATTCTCTTCTTATCATTAGCCAATGTGATGTATTCCCAATGATCTTTTACCTCCTTTATTATTTCAGTCCAGATCATCTGCCTGGCCTCCACCAAGGACATGTTACCTTTAAGTTGAGCCTTCAGGTCCTTGACTAATTTATTAAGATCCTAGGACTTTTTGCGAGTCGTGTCCATCTCCTTCTATAAAGACGATATCAACTTTCCTTTTCAGTCAAGGAAACCTTCGCTTCCTCTAAATATATGCGCATTGTTCAAGCTTCATCTTCTAAGACCTTCAGCTCTGCTAGAGTCTTTGTCAAGTGCTCTAAGGGATTATGTGGTTCCTCAAGTATCGGGATGAGACAAACATGACTATCTTGCACTTGTTGCAACTCGGCCAATATTCTTTTTAGATCAGTTATCTCGTCACACTTCTGGAGGAGTATTTACAAGAGGGCTTTCTTTTCTTTTTCAACTTGGGCCAGTTTAACTGTCTGAATGCGTTATGAGCCGAGAATATTCAACTTCCATCGCAACTATTGCACTTCTGGCTTTGTCTTTCTGAGCACGGTCTGCACAGTTGTCTCCTGGTCGGCTCCCTTCCTCTTTATCATTGTCTTATACTCGGCCAATTGCTTTGAGAGGGCTTTAGAGTTCTCCATTTTCCTTTTCAGGGTAGCTATCACCTTATCCAGCTGATTATGGGCCTTTTCCAAAGCAAGAGTGTGCTTCAATACCTAATTGTGCAGCATTTCCCCAATTGCTTTATGGAGATTCAACTTGTCGAGTAATGGAATGGATGCCAGATCGAGTATCATTTCTAGAGATTTGTACTTAGAACTGAGGGGAAAGGGATGAGAGGTTGAGTGTTATACTGCAACCACCAATTGGTCATTTTCAACGTCGAGAGCCACCAAAAGCCTGGTGTGGTGTTTATCAACATACTGGGCTAGTTTTTCCTTCAACCTTTCTCTGGCCGACTGATTCTTCTCCTCAATATTTTCCCCTAGAGGCCAGTCCATTCCCAATCCCATGTCTCTTTCTGAGTGACCCTCCTCGGGGGTAACTATATGTGAGTATGTTGAAGGCGCTTGTGAAGAAGTTGTGTCCAAAGAAACTTGAAACCCTGACTTATCTTTACCTCGATCTATATACTCAGGGACCACCTCATCAAGTTGTTCCATGACCTATCCTTTAGGTCCTTCTGTCCTAGGCTCTTTGTTGACGTGGCCCTCTTCTTCCACTTCCATGAAATATTGTACCATTCTATAGCTTTCTTGGTCCTGAGCCTCCTTGTTTTACGCATTGTCTCCTTTGGAGCTTCCTTCAGCAATTGGGAAGTTGGCCTCTATCTCTGTTTCCAAAGGCCATGAATCAGAGTTAGCTTTCCATTCAACTTGAGGTCTAGGCTCATGTTCATATGTCGAAGACTTAATCTTCTTCCTTCTTTGTGCAATGACTCCCTCAGGGTCATAATGCCATGCATCTCCTTGCAGGAAGTTCATCATTTGAAGCAGCCCCTCGACCAAGGAAGTGCATGCCTTGAGTTGATAGTAAACGACCCTACTACACTCAGGAGCTTTAAGATATAACCTTTCTTCACAGGCACAAAATGAGTTTGGTCTACACTCAGGACTTGCCTGGTGAACTCGAGGGCGAAGATTCTCGTCGGCATGAAGGCTGTCAGATGGAAAAAAGGAATCTCAGAACCATAACCCCTGATTTCGGTGTGATTCTTGAACAAATACCAGTCCCCTACACAGTCTGTCTCATTGAACTGAAGTAGCTCTTTATGTTCAGGAAAAATCCTGGACAGAAGGTTACCATGTATAATTTCATAGGCCCTGGACATGAAATATGTGATGAATTTCATGTATCCCCTGCCTTTGGGATGTTTTCGAACTGAAAGGGTCCACTCAAACACAGATTTTGGCTCTTCCCCTTGCTTAGAGAACTTGTCCAGGCCGAAGCCCTCGAACTTGTATGCATGTGCGAACAAGAACAAATAGAACACCAAATAGTACCTGAAACAACTTGAAGTTGATAGGTCTTAGAAATGAGCCTGAATGACTGAGGCCAGAAAAGTGAGAATATCAAGCAAAACACCAGGTTGCATCATGAGGTCAAGAAATCCTAAACAAGCATTAGTTACCCAACCAACATTGTCTACCCCCAGCATACCCGAGATAATTGCTAGGATTGGTTGGATGGTGTCGAGGAAGAGAGAAAGAGGGAATTTTGTTGGGAAAAATACTGAGAGGGGGGGTGAATCAGTATTTACAGCATAATCAAAACTTTTTACTTTTTCATTCCTTAAAACCCATACGCTACTTTCCTTCAGTAAACCTGCGTATATACGCGGATCCCCTTTGTGAAACTCGCGTATACAGAGATCTAGATATGTAATTAACTCTTCACTTAGATCATTCCATCATTCATTTATCAGATGTTCAATAAACTGTAAACATGTGCAGTAATAACAGAATAAGCCATCACACAAAGCATCACACATGAACACCAGGATTTTTAGGTGGAAACCCAAATCGGGAGAAAACCACCGCTGCAGTTGCTCAGCCTTCAATATTTTATTACAGAGAAAACATCTTACAACATATGTGCTGGCGCAGACTTGACCAGCATGCAGGCACCCACCTGTGCTCGTTTACCAGCCTCTCCTGGAAGGGAGCTCCAACCCCCTGACTCGTTTACCAGCCTCTCCTGGAAGGGAGCTACGACCCCCCGATCTTGTTTACCAGCCTCACCTGGAAGGGAGCTACGACCCCCTGACTGAAGGCTACAACCCTCAGCACCACCTTGGACCACGTTTCATCAATTTTCACACTGGATCCAACCACTTCAATAGAACACAACTTGCAGGCCACAATTCATCATATCTCCATACCGAACCCTTTCCATACTTTTAAGCTCAAACATACATCATCAACAGATACATATCAACACAGATCAGATAGCAGAAACACAGCAGAACAGATCAGATATTTCATACCCCTTGCTTCAGCAAACCCTAGTTTGCATACGCGCTTTCCCTTCACTGATGTCGCGTATATACGCGCTTCCGTCCATACAAAACAGCGTATACATCAGTGTATATTTTATCGCGCATACGCGTTTCTTCGCCGAAGTCACAGATATACGTCGCTTCCCTCCGTCGAAGTAGCGTATAGATCTTCAATTATTACGGAGCAAAAGATACTCTTCTTCAGACGAGAAATTCAATACTCGTATTTATCCTTTCACTTCAGATGATGTTCGCTGATGTCTTCATTTCATCACGTATCTAGCCTTCCATAAGCGTATCTAGATATATTTCGTATCTAGATCCCTTTTCATCATTATGCATCATCCATTCGCATTTATCTTCGGTGTAACCCTCCATTCAGATATACTTCAGTGAGAAGTATTCATTCAAGCTCAGACATCTTGCACCCACACACATCATTTGCACGATGAAATTCTTCTCCTTATATATGTTTATCCTTTTTCAATACCATGAGCCCCTTTTTCGATACCATGGGCCAAAACAATACTATGAGCCCAAAACCACCTCGGACTAAGCACTAGGCGGATCATTACCTGTATCACAATGGGTTAATACCATGGTGTTGCTAACCCCCGGGTTTTTCACTTTTGAGCGCTTTGCTCATACGCGACTTCTGGAACGTTCTTTTCGCGTGCACACGCGACTTCCCTTGTGCAAATCCGCGTATACAAAGAGACATACTTTTTTTATAATATTTGACATACTCGAATTCCTTTTCTTCATTGCCTTCTCGTTCACACCGTAGATACATCGATTTCTTCATCAAACCATATTCTATCAAGCATAACTTCATCATGTGGATTGCCATCAAGGACAACACATGTCAACAGTCACATGTCTTCATCTTCATTCAGTGGGTTGCCATCAAGGACAACACTCTGCATCATATTTCCAACAATCTCCCCCTTTGGACTTGATGGCAACCACGATGGTGTTTGGTTACCACAACAGATAGGTACCATGTCACTCTCCCAAATATGTCACATCATTATCTTCTCTTTATTCAAAGTCAAACACCATGTCACTCTCCCCCTTTGACATCAAGGGCAAAGGGCGGATCAAAAACCAACATTCTCCCCTTTTCTCCTCATGTGGAAGAAACATTCTGCAGATCTGATATGTGCTGAAGTGGCCAAGCTCCCCCTGAGTTCATGCTGAATATTTTTCAATGAAGTACATGACTCTATGATCTTTCTATCACCAAAAGACTCATACTTACAGCAAATATCCAACCAAGTGGATTTACATATAAGACTCAAGTACCCAACCAAGTGGGTTTACACATTTCAACTCAGCTACCCAACCAAGTGGGTTTACAAAAATTGACAAGTCCTTACATGACTGAATATAGCAATTTACATCATGAGTCTCAACAAGACATTTACACCAAACTACAAAAATAACTTTAAGACCAACACCAGAAAGTCCTCAGGAAAGAGAACATATTTCAGAATCAACATAATGCCAACAATGCATTATACTCAGCAAGGCAAATGCTCCCCCTGAATCTGTGCAACCAAGCAATCTTTCCAAAAGACTAAAGCTCCCCCTTAGATTGTACATCCTGAAAACTTCCACCAACAAATCATCAAGGCATCTTCATCAAAACATTAGAAACAGAATTATGAGAAGTGGAACACCACCAGAGATACCAAACAGTATCAGAGATACCAAACAGCACTGCAGCTGTGCTGAAAGGAGCTGACTCCAAGAAAAAATTGTCAGCAATCAAACATACGCGGTTTTCTGTGCAGGAACTCGCGTGTATACGCGATTGTGTTTCAGGAAACCCGCGTATCCCAAGCCATCTTCTAAATTTCAACCAGATTTGTTCTTTTGACTGGCAGAGACCACTCCCAGCTTCTGTCTTAGATGCTCGAACGCTTCCCTGGGCAGAGGTTTGGTAAAGATATCAGCAGCTTGTTCTTTGGAGGTAACATACTCCAACTTCACTTTTTGCTCAAGCACTTGTTCACGTAGGAAATGATATTTGATGGGAATGTGCTTGGTTTTCGAATGCATAACAGGATTATTTGAAATACTGATGGCACTTGTATTATCACACATAATGGAGATAGGAGTTGTACATTTGATTTGAAAATCTTGCAAGGTTTGCATCATCCATAGGAGTTGAGTGCAACAAGATGCGGCAGCTACATACTCTGCTTCAGCCGTTGATAAGGCAATAGAATTTTGCTTCTTGCTGAACCAAGATACTAACCGGGGTCCCATATAGAATGCACCACCACTAGTGCTTTTCCGATCATCAACACTTCCAGCCCAATCTGCATCAGTGTAAGCATGAAGAGTAAGGTCAGCATTCTTTGGATACCATAGACCAAAGTCTTGAGTTCCTTGTAGATATTTGAATATTCTTTTGACAGCCTGAAGGTGAGACTCTTTTGGATTAGCTTGGAATCGTCCAACAATCCCAACTGCATGCATAATGTCTGGTCTAGTCCCAGTGAGATAAAGCAGACTTCCTATCATTGATCTGTATTCTGGTTGATTCACCGTGGGAGAATCATCATGAGAACTGAGATTGCATCCGGTTATCATTGGTGTACTTACATGTTTGCATTCTTCCATGCCATACTTCTTCAGAATTTGCTTAAGATATTTTTCTTGTGATAGGAATATACCATCTGCAGTTTGATGCACTTGTAAGCCAAGAAAGAATGTTAGTTCCCCAAGCAAAGACATTTCAAATTCTTGCTGCATGACAGAAGAAAATTTTTGACTCATAGATTCTTCGTTACTCCCAAAAATGATATCATCAACATATACAACTACAATCAATAGTTTATCATTTTCAACTTTTGTGTATAAGTTGCTATCAGCAGACCCCTTTGAAAATCCTTGTTGATGAAGATATTTGTCAAGACGATAGTACCAAGCCCTTGGAGCTTGTTTGAGACCATACAGAGCCTTTTTAAGTCTACAAACAAGATTTGCATCATTTCCCAAAATGAATCCTTCTGGTTGTTCTATATATACTTCTTCTTCTAGATCACCATTAAGAAAAGCAGATTTAACATCCATTTGATAGACTTTGATTTGTTGATAACTTGAAAAGGCAAGAAACATTCTTATGGCTTCAAGTCTAGCCACAGGAGCAAAAGTTTCTTCAAAGTCTATACCTTCTTGTTGAGTATACCCTTTGCAAACCAGTCTAGCTTTGTTTCTTACAACATCCCCATTCTCATTTAACTTGTTCTTGAAAATCCATTTAGTTCCAATGACATTTTTATCATGAGGCCTTGGAACCAAATCCCAAGTGTCATTCTTCTCAATTTGAACAAGTTCTTCATCCATGGCTTGCCTCCAACATTCATATTTGCTAGCTTCATTGACATTGTGTGGTTCAATTGTGGATAGAAGAGCCAAATGATTAGAAGATCCCATAAGAGTTCTCCTTGTTCGTACACTAGATTCTTTGTCACCCAAAATTTGAGTTTCAGGATGATTCTTTTGAACATATCTGGATGGAGATTTTTCAGATAGATCATCTTCAGGTTCTTCATTGGATCCACTGTCTATATCATTGCTATCTGATGTAGAAGGCCATATGTCGCCATCATCTTCATTTGCGGTTTGTTTTTCTTCTTTAGGAGCTGCAGGAGACTCATCAATAACAACATCAATACATTCAACAACCTTTCGAAGCCTTTTATTGTAACATGTGAAAGCTTTGCTCGACGAAGAGTAACCAAGAAATATCCCTTCATCTGATCTAGGTTCAAACTTGCCAAGTTTTTCATCATTATTTTTGATAAAGCATTTACTTCCAAAAACCTTAAAATGCTTCACAATGGGAGAATTGCCATACCAGAGTTCATATGGAGTTTTGTCACTATTTACCCGAACATGAGCTTTATTGAGAATGTTAACTGCTGTATGTGCTGCTTCACTCCAGAACATGTCAGGAACATCAGAATCAGAAAGCATAGCTCTAGCCATTTGAACAATTGTTCTATTCATTCTTTCTGCTACACCATTTTGTTGTGGAGTGCCTGCTACAGAGAACTGTCTTTTAATGCCATGTTGTTCACAAAATTCAAAGAATTCATTTGATGAATATTCTCCTTCTCGATCAAATCTAAGACACTTGATTTTTAGATCTAATTCATTTTCTGCCAATGCTTTGAAGTTCTGGAATTTTTCAAGTGCTTGATCTTTGTGTTTAATGAACCCGATCCAACACATTCTAGAGTAGTCATCAATAAATAAGATATAGTATTCTTCCCCACGTAATGAATTTTTCCTCATAGGTCCACATATATCAGTATGAATGAGTTCAAGAGGCTTACTTGATGATCCTTCTTTGGCATTAAATCGTACTCTGGTTTGCTTACCAAATTGACAAGATTTGCATATGGTACTTTCCGGAAGATTGACCTTGGGAAGATCACGAACAGCTTGAAGTCTGCTTGCTTTGTTGATTTGAGAGAAACTTAGATGCCCCAGCCTTCTATGCCATAGCCAATTTTCTGAGGACTTGCTCAAGTAACATTGATCTATGCCATTTAGAATATACAGGTTGCTTGGATTTCTTTTTCCTTTTATTATGATTTTACCTGTGTCAAGATCACGAACCACACATTCTTTGGAACTGAAGACCACTTATGCTCCTTGATCACACATTTGACTAACACTTAACAGGTTATGCCTTAATCCATCCACATACATGACATCTTTAGCCTTCACCTTTTCTTTTAGAAATACCGACCCTTTTCCTTTAATTACAGCAGGAGTATCATTTCCAAATGTAACTTTCTTTTCCTTTTCTAGAGCATTATAAGTATGAAGTTTGCTTTTGTCACCTGTCATGTGTCTTGAGCACCCACTATCGATGTACCATTTATTTTCTTCACCTTCTGCAAATAATTCTATCCCACAATTTTCAACCGGCGGTTCTTTCTTCTTCCACACTTTAGAGCTTGAGGGAACATGTTCTTTAGGCTGGATCTTGTTCCTGCATTCAGATTCTTCATGTCCAAAGTTATTGCAATAAGTACATTCAACTTCACTTTGAAGAGGAGAAAAATTGTTATAGGTATTCTTCTTTGGTTCAATATCCAACCTTTTCTTTCTTGCTTCTCTTGTCATGATGGTTTTATATGCAACACATTGAATAGCTTTATGACCAAAATTGTGACACGTGAAACATTGCCCATTGAAGTAGAAATTTCTGCGATCATGGAATCTTCTATTTGAATTTACCTGTTGGTTGTAGTGTCTTTGAAAGCTATCCCTGTTAGTGTTCCTTGAATTGAGATGGTCCTGCTTTCCCTGTAGAAATCCTTTATTCTCTTGCTGAGTGGCTGAATGATGTAAACCACCTGTAACTGCTTTTAGAAAGTTTGGTGCTGAAGTTTGAGAAGATTCTCCGGTATATCCAAGACCTGTCTTTATAAGAGGAGAACGTTGTACCTTGATGATCTCATCTAAGGTTTCAGATCCTTTAGCAAATCTAAGATTCAAGGTTTTTACTTTCTCAACTTCTTTTCTTTGACTTACCACTTCACATTCTAGTTTTTCAATATGTTTCTTTGCTTCTTCAAGCTGCTTTTCAATGGTCTCTCTGATTATCTTTTCTTCTTCTAAGCGTAGTTTGAGTTGATTATTTTCTTCAAGAAAATCATTCTCCTCTAGAGCATCCACAAAATTATCCTTTTCTTCTTTTTGTTCAAATGCCATGAGAAGTCTAAGATCTTCTTCACATTCTTCCTCACTATTAGATGACTCATCACTATCTTCATTAGCATAGTAACTTTTCTTAGAGCTAGATCGGTTCTTATTCCTTCTTACTACTTCTTTTCTTTTATAAGGACATTTTGCAGCATAATGACCAATTTTACCACACTCAAAACATTTGAAGGGAAGCTTACCTTTGAATCTTCCAGTACCTAGTTGGAGCTTTCTCACGAAATTTGCTTCTTCTTCATCGGATACATAGCTGGATTCTTTGATAACCTCCTTTTCCTTTCCTTTTGTAGATGCCTTAAAAGCAGCTTCTCTTATTTGAGAAGGACCTCCTTGTCTCATTTCAAAAGCAGTCAGAGCACCATGTAATTGAACAACAGAAAGAGTTTGCAGATCTTGCCTTTCTTCAATAGCAGAAACTTTAGAGTCAAATTTTGAAGTCAAAGATCTCAAGACCTTTTCCACCAGAGTAGTATCAGCCATGGTTTCACCCAAATTTCTCATCCGATTTACAATATCATCTAGACGAAGAAAGAAACTGGCAACACTCTCATCACTATGCATCTTCAAATTTTCATATTCAATTCTAAGAGTTTGGAGTTTTGCACTTTTTACCTTTGTGTCTCCTTCATAGCTTAGAATGATTTTGTCCCATATGTCTTTTGCCGAATGTAGCCGCATCACTTTAGCAAATTCTGATTCAGACATGCTTCCCAATAAGACATTCACTGCTTTGGCATTTGTCGATATTTCACCTTTCGCCGTACCGTAGGAATATCACGGCATGATGTCCTTCTTCCATGATTGCCCATACATCTGCACCAAGACTTTGCAGATATGTTTTTGTACGTACCTTCCATAATATCAGATTGCTTCCATTGAATAGAGGTGGTTTTATAGACATTACTCCTTCTTGACTTCCCATTGCGACGGATCTCCTTTAAGCGATCAAGCTTCTGCACAAGGACCTGCTCTGATACCAATTGTTGAGAAAAATACTGAGAGGGGGGGGGTGAATCAGTATTTACTGCATAATCAAATCCTTTTACTTTTCATTCCTTAAAAAACCCATACGCTACTTTACTTCAGTAAACCAGCGTATATACGCGGATCCCCTTTATGAAACTAGCGTATACACAGAGATTTATATATGTCATTAAATCTTCACTTAAATCATTCCATCATGTATTCTTCAGATATTCAATAAGCAGTAAACAGGTGCAGTAAGAACAGAATAAACCATCACACAAAGCATCACACATGAACACCAGGATTTTTAGGTGGAAACCCAAATCGTGAGAAAACCACCGCTGCAGTTGCTCAGCCTTCAATATTTTATTATAGAGAAAACATCTTACAACATATGTGCTGGCGCAGACTTGACCAGCACGCAGGCACCCACCTGCGCTCGTTTACCAGCCTCTCCTTGAAGGGAGCTCCAACCCCCTGACTCGTTTACCAGCCTCTCCTGGAAGGGAGCTACGACCCCCTGATCTCGTTTACCAGCCTCACCTGGAAGGGAGCTACGACCCCCTGACTGAAGGCTACAACCTTCAACACCACCTTGGACCACGTTTCATCAATTTTCACACTGGATCCAACCACTTCAATAGAACACAACTTGCAGACCACAATTCATCATATTTCCATACCGAACCCTTTCATACTTTTAAGCTCAAACATACATCATCAACAGATACATATCAACACAGATCAGATAGCAGAAACACAGCAGAACAGATATTTCATACCCCTTGCTTCAGCAAACCCTAGTTTTCATACGCGCTTTCCCTTTACTGATGTCGCGTATATACGCGCTTCCATCCACACAAACCAGCGTATACCACAGTGTATATTTCATTGCGCATACGCGCTTTTTCTTCACTGAAGCCGCGCATATACGCGCTTCCTCCGCGAAAAAGTAGCGTACAGATCTTCAATTATTACAGAGCAGCATACTTCTTCAGATCAGATATTCAGTTCAGATTTACCCTTTCACTTCGCATGCATGTCTTCGCTTCTGCAGATGTTCGTTCATCGTCAGCATCTAAGCTCAAGGCGTATCTAGTAGATATATTTCGTATCTAGATCCCTTTCTTCATCATTGGTGCATCATCCATTCAGATTTATCTTCAAGTGTAACCCTTTCATTCAGACTACTTCAGAGAGAAGTATTCATTCAAGCTCAGACATCTTGCACCCACACTCTTGTTTTGCACAATGAATTTCTTCTCCTTATATAGGTTTATCCTTTTCAATACCATGAGCCCCTTTTTCAATACCATGGGCCAAAAAAATACTATGAGCCCAAAACTACCTGGACGGGGTTAATTAGGCGGATCATTACCCAATACAATGGGTTAATACCATGGTGGTTACCCCTGGTTTTGCACTTTTTGAGCGCTTTTGCCCATACGCGACTTGGAACGTTCCTTTCCGCGTGCATACACGACTTCCCCTAGGCAAATCCGTGTATACAAAGAGACATACTCTTTTTATTATATTTTGAGCACATTCTGAATTCCTTTCTTCATTGCCTTCTGTTCACACTGTAGATACATCAGATTTCCTTCATCAAACCATATTCTATCAAGCACAACTTCATCAAGTGGATTGCCATCAAGGACAACATATGTCAACAGTCGCATGTCTTCATCCTCATTTAGTGGGTTGCCATCAAGGACAACACTCTGCATCATATTTCCAACAAATTTCTCTATGGGTGGTAGAACAAACAGATGAGACACAGTAATTAGCTCTAGGAGGGACCTCTATTTCTCGAGAGGAAGGTTCGAGAAATGGCACATGAGGGTTACCTCGATGAACTCAAGGCAGTTGTGAGAAGGAGGGTAACATAGGGCTTTCCTAATTAGTTGGGGGGTGATTTCGAGTATCTTGGTTCTCTGTGTGGAAAGGAATAAGCCCTTCTGCTCAATATAAGCTTTGGCAAGCCAGGCTATAAATTCAGGAAAGTGATGAACTGTTGGGGGAATTTGAAAATATAATCCTGAGTCTACCACCCTAAACAAATCTTCACCTCGCCAATTATACCCCAAGAGCTCAGACTGTATATTTTCCAAATTAAAAGGGTAAATGAGGTTGCAGATCTGGGCTTGGAAGTCCATGAGTGGGTCAGGGCTAGAGGTGGTCCTTGCCTCTGGGGGCTTGCGGGATCTCTGGGGCGATTTTCTTCATTTTATCAACCATAATCAATGAAACACAGCAAAAGAAAACAACAAGGGACCGACCAAATACCTTAGGCGACAAGAGCAACGTGAGGGAAGACTTGCACAGGTTTTTGCTTTTACCTGGATGCTCAGCTAGTAACAATGTGAACGGTAAAAAACAACGGTCGAGAGTAAAATGCAAAGGGAAGGGGTCCTTTTAGAGCGAGGTGGAGGGTGACAATTGGAGGGCTGACGTCAGCAAATGGACACGTGGCGCACGGAGATTGGCTTAGGACGACTGGGTAGGTGAGACTCAAGAGGCCACGTGCCCGACGCGTGCTACCGACTTCGTACCCTGGAATTTTACCTTACCGCATTTACCTTCATACTCTGACACGGGATGGGTGGTCCCCACCTGACTTTTCAGTAGGTTGATGAGCCCGCAGCAAATTGGAATTTCACTCCCAGAACCTCCCTGATTGGTTAACCTGTTTGTTATCGTCTGCAATTCTGACGAGTCCGCTCTGACTTCTCCTTTCGACTTGGCTGCCGACAGAATGTCCTCTGCGCGATCCACTGAGTCGCACTACTGTCTTTCGAGTTGCGCAATGCTTCGTCATGGGCCGCACGGTCATTGACCCACCTTACCGATTGCGTGTAACTTCCCACACTGTCTTACCTTCCCCATGGCCTTGAGCTGAGCTCTGCACGAGATGATGTCTATGTCTATACGTTCACAGGCCAACAGTGGGAACTAGGTTTTGGATAAAAATCCAAAGCTTGAAAACTATTAGTCAGAAAGGTCCTTATGAGCTTCTTAGTTGTTTTAATTTGGTGTTATACTTATTTGAGATTTGTTGCTTGTGTATTGGTTATGAACTCAATTGATAATGTATAAGATTCCAATTATAAATTCTTGTGTAGTTGTAGGTCATTCAATCAATCCCCTACCTACAGGATCCACAGACCATATTGAGACTGTAGGAGCACAAAAAAAATAATTTCAAGTTTCTTGTCAAAGTACTGGATGAGAAAGACAGAAATGAAATAAACGACTAAAAGACGGTTAATTTAGATCATGTCGACCCCAAATAGTTTCTTACATTTCTTGGCTTTGTTGTTAAAATGCCAAAGCATTGACATTTTTTTATGTAATTTAGCTAAATCTATTAATAATGTGAAAAAAAAAGTTATGTCCAGGCACTTTGTGCTCTCATAGGAAACATGGTTGCCAAACTTGCTGAAGAGCAGTCTGAGAACTTCTAAGTTCTATACAATAATAGCAAAGTCGTTTTATATTGTGACTAGACCCATCCATGGGAATTTCAAAAATCACGTGACAACCAAAATGAGTAGAAGGACTATATAGACACTAGAAGGACTTATTTATAGCCATCATGATTTTATTGACAACCAAAAACAACATTGTTATAAAAATATAGGAGCATGATCCAATTTTGATGAAGATGGGCAGACTAACATCCTTGGGTCATGTTGTCCCTCATGTGCTAGTCTTAGGTCAGCTTTTGTTTTTTGGTTCCAGGTTCTTCCAAACTATGGGCTAGCTTTGGATCTGTGTCAGCCATTGTAAAATGAGTTTCAAAAACTTCATGGCAACCTTGCTTCCCTAGCATGCCACAAAATCCAAGCCATTTGTCCAAGATACCTACATTTTTCCACCCGTGTAGATGATTGTCCCATAATCCATTTCAAGCTCATTTGTCACATGGATTTGCACAAGCTCTGGAACCTACTTAAGCAAATTTTTCGTTATCCTCTCTGTTTACTTCCTGTTTCTTTTTGACATAAATCAAATTGTATTCCCTAGCCCATCTGCAATCATTCTCCTTCAGGAATTTATTGTGGCAGTAGGTCCAAGCTAACCTTTGCTATTTAAAATGATTGCAAATCTTTTTGTGAGGGTTGTGTACTTTAAAATGCCAAGCTCATATTGAGGAAATCCATTTCATCTTCCTACACTAATGTTGTCAAAAATACCAGTAATGTGAAGGCACCTAGGAGGAGAGGGTACATTGGGAATAAGCCTTCGTTGTTCTCCTTTAGTTTGATGTTGCTCCCAAACTTCACTATTTGATATGATATTTCCATATTTTAGTCAAAATAAATTCTTAAAAAATTATTGTCCACTTCAATTATAGTTATTACTTATTTCTTGTTTTGTTCTGGCATCATTTCCCGTTATAGTTTCTAAGAGGTATAGGTAGATTCAGGCTCAACATTGACTCCAACTTATCACTTATAATTTGGCATAAGGTAATTATTTCTTCAAGGGAATTACTGTTGATATTCATTGTCTAATTAAGAAAATTTACAATTGATATGCTCTCTTAGGTTTGAGTGCCATTTTCCAGCATGCATTCTTGTAACATTCTATTCTAGTTACTCTGGCATGCATACATGAAAACAAATAATTAGGTTGGTAGAGCCTTTGCCACATATATTGCCATATTTTATGGATTTGTGAGGATAACTATTTAACTTATCATGATTTTGCAGGCTATAAGCTTATAAGGGCTACAAGCACTGCTATGATTGAACCTTATTAGGTGTTTGCTTGAGGCATCATTAGCTTTTTATGCAAGATGGTGGGAACTAGGTTTTGGATCAAAATCCAGAGCCTAAAAACTATTAGTCAAAAATTTCCTTGTGAACTTCTTAGTTGTTTTAGTTTGGTGTTGTACTTATTTGAGATTTTTTGCTTGTGTATTGGTTATGAACTCAATTGAGAATGTATAAGATTCTAGTTGTAAATTCGTGTGCAGTTGTAGGTCAATCACTCAATCCCCTACCTACAAGATCCACAGACCATATTGAGACTG
This sequence comes from Pinus albicaulis, assembly GCA_034641835.2. Taxonomy (NCBI): domain Eukaryota; kingdom Viridiplantae; phylum Streptophyta; class Pinopsida; order Pinales; family Pinaceae; genus Pinus; species Pinus albicaulis. The sequence continues at coordinate 29,108 of JAXQQM020068855.1, forward strand.
TAAGAGAACAAAGTAGATTAATTTCAAGTTTCTTGTCAAGGTACTAGATGAGAAAGATAGAAATGAAATAAACAACGAAAGGACTGTTAATTTAGATCATGTTGACCCCAAATTGTTTCTTACATTTTCTTGGCTTTGTTGTTAAAATGCCAAAGCATTGACATTTTTTTATGTAATTTAGCTAAATGTATTAATAATGTGAAAAAAAGAAGAAGTTATGTCCAAGAACTATATGCTCTCATAGGAAACATGGTTTCCAAACTTGCTGAAGAGCAGTCTGAGAACTTCTAAGTTCTATACAATAATCACAGTCATTTTATAATGTGACTAGAAGGGAATTTCAAAAATCACATGACAACCAAAATGAGTAGCAGGACTATCTAGACACTAGAAGGACTTATTTACAGCCATCATGCTTTTATTGACAACCAAAAATAGCATTGTTACAAAAATATAGTCAGGCTAGTAATTAGAGCATGATCCAAGTTTGATGAAGATGGGCGGACTGACCTCCCAAGGGTTGGCCCCTGAAGCTACATTGACCTGTGTAGCATCCAACTTACTTTCCTCCTCTTCCTTCCTGGCAAACCACCTTCCCCCTCCAATTCCCCTCTTTCCATTACCAACTTCCTAATTTCAATGATAAGATGTTCATAATACATACTGGTGGCCCAAATTATCTGTCTTCCCCTCCAAATAGTCCTAGTCCAGCTTGTTGAGGACCACCCTTTGCTGGGCTACTCTCTCTCTCTCACCATCATGGCTATGGATATTTTCATTTTCTAGCACATTTCAACCATCCTCAAGAATTTGGTATCTCTACTGCATGAGAATCTTGTTAGCAGCAAAGCAACATGAAGGTATATTGATTAAAAAAAAATTTCGACAGTGAGTGTGTGGGTGCCTAATAATAGGAATTTATGTTTGATCCCTCAGCTCTGATGTCTCAAAATTAAAAATCTATGGAGCTACATCATTGCAGGTTCAACTTGGTCGGTAAGAGAGTAAGACACTAAGTTTAAATGCATGCCCTTGTCTTATTCATTGGACCATATTCATGCCAGGATCGGGAATACACACTCATTTTTCCCCGATAAAGCCATCCTAAATTTCAAGGTCATTTGATCTAATAAATTTCCTATATGATAATGAAAACAATGTGTATCAAATGTGTATCGTTACGATTTATTAAAACTCCATTTAGTTTAGCTTCTAACTAGCTAGATTTGAGCTTCATGCAGAAGGCTCTAGCCTATTGGCAAGAAAATGGTCATACAAAAAACGGAATTTAAATAAAGAAATACCAAATTTATCCTAGGTCCCAAAATGCTTCGAATCTGGGCTGCCTAGAACTTTGACATTCAACATTGAAATGAAAAGGCTGCTACATCATCAAAACATCGAGTAATTGAAGAGAAAACCTATGAAACCATGAGAAAGCCCTGAAAAGCACTTGGATAAAATTAAGGATAGGTAATCCTGACCTTTTTCTGAGCCAATTTCTGCAACTTGGGAATCACTTCATGCAATATAGCCTTGATGTATCGAATTTCAGCATTCAGGGTCATGACCGCTCTCTTGTTCTTCTGGTACCAAAAAAAGCCACGGAATTTAGTAGTTTTTTCAGGCATTTTAAAAATCGAGCTAGGGGAAATGTATGGTAAACTTACCTTCTTTGCGACCTCAATGACACAACGGTATAAAGCCTGACAAAGGTTTTGTTTCCGGAGATATGATTCTCCCTCTGTTTCTCTGTTTGTCAATGTTACTTTTCATACTTATTGCAAATGGCGTCCACCCCATTGAGAATTCGATGATGCTCGTCTTCATAATGATCATATATCGATTTCGAATCTGTATTTTCCTTCGGTTTGTTTTCCCTCATAATTCCTTCCCCACGAACGAAAAAACAAGGATTCCAACTAAAACCTTGATTTCAAATTTATCGAATCTGTTTTTTCCCTCGGTGTGTTTCCTCATAATTCCTTCCCCGCGAACAAAAAAACAAGGATTCCAACTAAAACCTAACCTTGATTTCAAATCTTTAGAATCTGTGTTTTCCCTCGGAATTCCTTCCCGCAAATAAACAAGGATTCCAAGTAAACCCTCCATTTCAAATCTCTTGCAATTTGGAAGTGAAATTGCGCTGATTCGAAATTCAAATTTCAACTCGGTGTGGAATTAATAGTGTTACATGAATCTGGCATTAGAGGTTGAATAAAGTTGTGGTAGTCCATAATTCTTTCAATGTATGGGAATTTTTTGTGTTGGTTTATGAACTCATAATTTTGGTGAGATTTATGTTACCTCTTAATATGGTTTCTAGTGTTGTTATAAATGAAAATAAAAATATGTAATTTCATTTTAGTATGTTTTCTAATGTTTTTATAAATGAAGACAAATTAAAGGTGTGGATATTTAGCTTGTTATTTTGCTATGATGTGATTAGTATTTGGTTAATTCTTCTTATTTTTATAATTTTTTTCTTTTTACTTTTTCACTATTGTGGTTGATGTGTGTAATTATAGTCTTATTATTTTCTTTTCAAGTGTGAGTGGACTAGATTATTCTAACTTGTGATGACTGCACAGATTGAATGTTTGACTTATATATTTTTATGTGAGAGTATTATCAAATACAACGTGTTTAATGTTCCCCTTGCATGAAAATTGACTATTCTCCTCTACATGGTGGTTAGGTTATTAATTTGCTCAAGATTCGTAAAATATGCATGGCGAACTCTAATTGAACACCTCATATGTCTTTTTCAAGGTCCAACATAGGGACATCAAGTAATTGGACCTATACTCAACCGACCCTTTCCTTTATAGAGTGGGAAGTCCTTTACTCATTTTTTTGCTTGTTTGTACAGTCTTTGCTAATTCTTATGATCGATGTCAAGTGTAGGCCTTTTCCTTGATCTTCAGTAAGCACAATGCTTCATCTTGTCAGTAAGCAAATTCAATAAGTAAAGCCACTTTGCTCACTAGGTCTACATTTGGGCAAATTTCTTCCCTTTAATTCTCTTTGTTTGATAATGCACCTTTCTTTTCTTAGTCATTATCTAGTCATATATTTTAGTCCCAGACTAAATTAGTCATTTATGTTAGTCGCTTTTAGTTTAGTCACTTATTATCTAGTCGTATATTTTATTCCTAAACTAAATTAGTCATTTAAGTTAGTCGTTTTTAGTTTGGTCACTTAAAATTGCTCAAATTTAGTAGTAATTCACTTGAAATGATTGCGGTGACTAACTTTTTTAGTCACCTAGTCATTAATTTCATCATTTTCTACTAGTGGAACTCAAAGTTGAAAAACTTTGGGTATGGAGTTATTGTTGTCACATTTGCTCTGGAGAGAATTCCTTCACTTGCTCCGCTGCTTATTTCAGTTGATCATGGTAGAGTCAAGGAGTCTTAAAATGCAAATCTTTAGAAAATCACTCAAAACTTAAGAATGCTAGAAGAAACTTTCACAAGAGGCTTTTGACAGTGAATACAAGTCTGTGTAATCACAGAGAATCTTATAAGCTGGTACTAGAAAAGAGAATTTTTAGTTTTTCAAAAATTTTCTCAAGGTCCGCAGGTTTCAGTATAAAAAGGTGCAGTACCGCACTGTTTACACAGAGAAACTGCGGAGGTGACTGCACTGTTGGTGGAAAGAGCCCTAGAAAAATAAAAATTTGCTAGGTTGATTTTAATTAAGTGTTACTTTTAGTTGGTTGTTTCTTAGGACAATGGGTATGAAAGTGAAACTTCAATGGTGTATAATGACCCGACTCCAAAAAACATTAAAATGCATCTATATCAGAAACAATTCATTCCTTTTCAATGAAATCTATCTAAAAGAAAGAGTTGAGGGATGCAATTGCTTTTAAAACATCAATCCTTCCTTTTAAAACAAGAATATATGAAAATAAATCTTTTTCATGAGAACTCAATGATTAATTGCTCAAAAAGAAATCCCCTTTAATCATTCAAGTTTTAAACTACAAATAAAAAGTTTCTAAAAGAAAAGTAAGATTACTTAGAAATCAAAATTCAAAACTAAAAACACTAATTTTGAACTCTAAAAACTCTAAAGATTTAAATTTTAAGACTAAAAACTCTAAAAATTTTGAGGATGTTTTGCTCAGTTTGTAATCTAACCAAGAAATCCTTTGCTTATCCCAACAAGAAATCAAAATCATCCAATGGTGGTTTTAAAGTGAAATTCAAGGCTTATTGAACTAAAAGCCTCTTAAGATTTGCAAATAAAAAATTAAATCTAATTTTCATAGAAGCAAGTTGTGCTATAAAGTCAAAGGCTCAGCAAGAAAACAATGAAATACCAGTGATCTAAGATATATAAAGGTTTATGATCTTTGACCAACACAAAGACAAAGCAAAAAATCACTTATAAAATGCAAATCTTTAGAAAATCACTCAAAACTTAAGAATGCTAGGAGAAACTTTCACAAGAGGCTTTTGACAGTGAATACAAGTCTGTGTAATCAAAGAGAATCTTATAAGTTGGTACCAGAAAAGAGAATTTTGAGTTTTTCAAAAAATTTCTCAAGGTCCGCAGGTTTCAATATAAAAAGGTGCAGTACCGCACTGTTTACACAGAGAAACTGCGGAGGTGCCCGCACTGTTGGTGGAAAGAGCCCTAGAAAAATAAAAATTTGCTAGGTTGATTTTAATTAAGCGTTACTTTTAGTTGGTTGTTTCTTAAGACAATGGGTATGAAAGTGAAACTTCAATGGTGTATAATGACCCGACTCCAAAAAACATTAAAATGCATCTATATCAGAAACAATTCATTCCTTTTCAATGAAATCTATATAAAAGAAAGAGTTGAGGGATGCAATTTCTTTTAAAACATCAATCCTCCCTTTTAAAACAAGAATATATGAAAATAAATCTTTTTCACGAGAACTCAATGATTAATTGCTAAAAAAGAAATCCCTTTTAATCATTCAAGTTTTAAACTACAAATAAACAGTTTCCAAAAGAAAAGTACGATTACTTAGAAATCAAAATTCAAAACTAAAAACACTAATTGAAATCTTAAAAACTCTAAAGATTTAAATTTTAAGACTAAAACTCTAAAATTTTGAGGATGTTTTGGCTCACTTTGTGGTCTAAACAAAAAGGTCCTTTGCTTATCCTAACAAGAAATCAAAATCATCCAATGGTGGTTTTAAAGTGAAATTGAAGGCTATTTAACTAAAGTCTCTAAAGATTTGCAAATAAAAAAATTAAATCTAATTTTCAGAGCAAGTCGTGGCTATAAAGTCAAAGGCTCAGCAAGAAAACAATGAAATACCAGTGATCTAAGATATATAAAGGTTTATGATCTTTGAGCAACACAAAGACAAAGCAAAAAATCACTTATAAAATGAAAATCTTTAGAAAATCACTCAAAACTTAAGAATGCTAGGAGAAACTTTCACAAGAGGCTTTTGACAGTGAATACAAGTCTGTGTAATCACAGAGAATCTTATAAGCTGGTACCAGAAAAGAGAATTTTGAGTTTTTCAAAAATTTTCTCAAGGTCCGCAGGTTTCAGTATAAAAAGGTGCAGTGCCGCACTGTTTACACAGAGAAACTATGAAGGTGACCGCACTGTTGGTGGAAAGAGCCCTAGAAAAATAAAAATTTGCTAGGTTGATTTTAATTAAGCGTTACTTTTAGTTGGTTGTTTCTTAGGACAATGGGTATGAAAGTGAAACTTCAATGGTGTATAATGACCCGACTCAAAAAAACATTAAAATGCATCTATATCAGAAACAATTCATTCCTTTTCAATGAAATCTATCTAAAAGAAAGAGTTGAGGGATGCAATTGCTTTTAAAACATCAATCCTCCCTTTTAAAACAAGAATATATGAAAATAAATCTTTTTCATGAGAACTCAATGATTAATTTCTCAAAAAGAAATCCCTTTTAATCATTCAAGTTTTAAACTACAAATAAACAGTTTCCAAAAGAAAAGTACGATTACTTAGAAATCAAAATTCAAAACTAAAAACACTAATTTTGAACTCTAAAAACTCTAAAGATTTAAATTTTAAGACTAAAAAGTCTAAAAATTTTGAGGATGTTTTGCTCAGTTTGTAATCTAACCAAGAAATCCTTTGCTTATCCCAACAAGAAATCAAAATCATCCAATGGTGGTTTTAAAGTGAAATTCAAGGCTTATTGAACTAAAAGTCTCTTAAGATTTGCAAATAAAAAATTAAATTTAATTTTCATAGAAGCAAGTTGTGCTATAAAGTCAAAGGCTCAGCAAGAAAACAATGAAATACGAGTGATCTAAGATATATAAAGGTTTATGATCTTTGAGCAACACAAAGACAAAGCAAAAAATCACTTATAAAATGCAAATCTTTAGAAAATCACTCAAAACTTAAGAATGCTAGAAGAAACTTTCACAAGAGGCTTTTGACAGTGAATACAAGTCTGTGTGATCACAGAGAATATTATAAGCTGGTACCAGAAAAGAGAATTTTGAGTTTTTCAAAAAAATTCTCCAGGTTCGCAGGTTTCAGTATAAAAAGGTGCAGTACCGCACTGTTTACATAGAGAAACTGCGGAGGTGACCGCACTGTTGGTGGAAAGAGCCCTAGAAAAATACAAATTTGCTAGGTTGATTTTAATTAAGCGTTACTTTTAGTTGGTTGTTTCTTAGGACAATGGGTATGAAAGTGAAACTTCAATGGTGTATAATGACCTGACTCCAAAAAACATTAAAATGCATCTATATTAGAAACAATTCATTCCTTTTCAATGAAATCTCTCTAAAAGAAAGAGTTGAGGGATGCAATTGCTTTTAAAACATCAATCCTTCCTTTTAAAACAAGAATATATGAAAATAAATCTTTTTCACGAGAACTCAATGATTAATTGCTCAAAAAGAAATCCCTTTTAATCATTCAAGTTTTAAACTACAAATAAACATTTTCCAAAAGAAAAGTACGATTACTTAGAAATCAAAATTCAAAACTAAAAACACTAATTTTGAACTCTAGAAACTCTAAAGATTTAATTTTAAGACTAAAAACTCTAAAAATTTTGAGGATGTTTTTGTTGGGAAAAATACTGAGAGGGGGGGCTGAATCAGTATTTACTGCATATTCAAATCTTTTTACTTTTTCTTACTTCTAAAACCCATACGCTACTTTCCTGTAGTAAACTCGTGTATACACGCGGATATCCTTCATACAACTCGCGTATTAGCAGAGATCTAAATATGCTGATATTTATTAACTTAGTTCTTTGCAATATTCATTCATCTGATGTTAAGTTATCAGTAAATATGTGCAGTAACAATAGAATAAACCATCACACAAAGCATCACACATGAACACCAGGATTTTTAGGTGGAAACCCAAGTCGGGAGAAAACCACCGCTGCATTTGCTCAGCCTTCAATATTTTATTATAGAGAAAACATCTTACAACATATGTGCTGTGCAGACTCTCCTACCAAGACGCAATACTCCACTGCGCTTTACCTGTACCTCTCTCCCCGGAAGGAGCTCCAACCCCGATCGTTTACTCAGCCTCTCCGGAAGGGAGCTACGACCTCTGGATCTCTTACTACCTCACCTAGAAGGGAGCTACAACCGATCTCGTTTTACCACCACGGAAGGGAGCTACAACCCCCTGACTGAAGGCTACAACCCTCAGCACCTCTATGGACCACGTTTCATCAATTTTCACACTGGATCCAAAGCTTCCTTTAGGACACCACTTGCAGGCTACGTTTCATCAAATTTTCAGACTAGACCCTTTCCATACTTTTAAGCACAGTCAACCATAAAACAGATACATGTAACTCACTGACAGATATCAGTAACCAGCAGAACAGATCAGACATTTCTTACCACAGACTTCAACAGACCCTAGTTTTCATACGCGCTTTCCTTTCTCTGATGTCGCGTATATACGCGCTTCCGTTCACATAAACCAGCGTATATTTCTGTACATATTATAGAGCTAATTTTATTGCGCATACGCGCTTTCTCTTCAGCGAAGCCGCGTATATACGCGCTTCCTCTGCGGCTAACTAGCGTATATATCTTCAACCATTATAGAGAAGCATACTTCTTCAGATCAGATATTCAATTCAGATTTACCCTTTTACTTCATACAGATGTTCACCTCATTTCAGATCTAAGTCTTCCATAAACAGATTTAGCAGATACAAAATACATTCCAGATCTAGATCTAGATCGCCTTCTTCATCATTGGTGCAGCATATATTCATATCTATCATTCAATTGTAACCCTTTCCATTCAGATCTACTTCAGAGAGAAGTATTCATTCAAGCTCAGACATCTTTCACCCACACTCATAATTTGCACAATGAATTTCTTCTCTTTATAAAGGTTTACCCTTTTTCAATACCATGAGCCCCTTTTTCAATACCATGAGCCAAACCAATACCATGAGCCCAAAACTACATTACTTCCGATGGTATTCCTGGACGGGGTCTTTTAGACGAATCATTACCCAATACAATGGGTCAATACCATGGTGGTTACCCTTGGTTTTGCACTTTATGAGCGCTTTTGCCCATACGCGACTTGGCACGTACTTTACCGCGTGCAAACGCGACTTCTCCTAGGAAAATCCGCGTATGCATTGAGACATATTCTTTTCATCATAGATATAGCACATATTGAATTCCTTTCTTCATTACCTTCTGTACTCTCTGTAGATACATCAGATTTTCATCTTCATTCAGTGGGTTGCCATCAAGGACAACACTCTGCATCATATTGCCAACAATCTCCCCCTTTGGACTTGATGGCAACCACGATGGTGATTGGTTACCACAACAGATAGGTATATTAAGAATACAATGACACCATGTCACTCTCTCCATTTTTGACACCATTCTTTCTCTTCATTCAAACACCATGTCACTCTCCCCCTTTGACATCAAGGGCAAAGGGTGGATCAAAACCAACACTCTCTCCCCCTGTTCTCCTCATGAAGAAGAAGCGTTCTGCAGATCTGATGTATACTGAAGTGACCAAGCTTCCCCTGAGTTCATGCTGAATCTTCAAACAGATTTTCCAATGACATACATGACTCTATGACTTTCCTATCACCAATGACTCATACTTACATCAAAGATGCATCCAAGTGGATTTACATATGAGAATCAACTACCCAACCAAGTGGGTTTACAAATTTGACTCAGTTACCCAACCAAGTGGGTTTACAAATTTGACTCAGCTACCCAACCAAGTGGGTTTACAAAATTTGACCCAGCTACCCAACCAAGTGGGTTTACAAATTTGACAAGTCCTTACATGACTGAATATTACAATTTTACATCATGGGTCTCAACATGACCTTTACATCAAATTACAAAAATGACCATTTAAGACCAACACCAGAAAGTCCTCAAGAAAGAGAACATATTTCAGAACCATAATGCCAACAATGCATTATACTCAGCAAAGCTAATGCTCCCCCCGAAACTGTGCATCCAAGCATACTTTTCATATGGCTAAGGCTCCCCCTTAGTTTGTGCATCCTGAACACTTTCACCAACAAATCATCAAGGCATCTTTATCAAAACATTAGAAATAGAATTATGAGAACTGGAACACCACCAGAGATACAAAACAGTATCAGAGATACCAAGCAGCACTGCAGCTGTGCTGAAAAGAGCTGACTCCAAACAGAAAAATGTCAGCAATCAGACATACGCGGTTTTCTTTGCATGAAATCGCGTATATACGCGACTGTGTTTCAGTAAATCCGCGTATCCAGTGCCATCTTCTAAATTTATGCAGATTTGTTCTTTTGACTGGCAGAGAACACTCCCAGCTTCTGTCTTAGATACTCGAACGCTTCCCTGGGAAGAGGTTTGGTAAAGATATCAGCAACTTGTTCTTTGGAGGGAACATACTCCAACTTCACCTTTTGCTCAAGCACTTGTTCACGTAAGAAGTGATACTTGATTGGAATGTGCTTGGTCTTCGAATGCATAACAGGATTCTTTGAAATATTGATGGCACTTGTATTGTCACACTTAATGGGGACAGGAGGTGTACATTTGATTTGAAAATCTTGCAAGGTTTGCATCATCCAAAGGAGTTGAGTGCAACAAGATGCGGCAGCCACATATTCTGCTTCTGTTGTAGATAAGGCAATAGAATTTTTCTTCTTGCTGAACCAAGATACTAACCGGGGTCCCATATAGAATGCACCACCACTAGTGCTTTTCCGATCATCAACACTTCCAGCCCAATCTGCATCAGTGTAAGCATGAAGAGTACGATCAGCATTATTTGGATACCATAGACCAAAGTCTTGAGTTCCTTGTAGATACTTGAATATTATTTTAACAGCCTGAAGGTGAGACTCTTTTGGATTAGCTTGGAATCGTCCAACAATCCAAAATGCATGCATAATGTCTGGTCTAGTCCCAGTGAGATAAAGTAGACTTCCTATCATTGATCTGTATTCTGGCTGATTCACCGGGGGAGAATCATCATGAGAACTAAGATTACATCCGGTTATCATTGGTGTACTTACAGGTTTGCATTCTTCCATGCCATACTTCTTCAGAATTTGCTTAAGATATTTTTCTTCTGATAGGAATATACCATCTGCAATTTGATGCACTTGCAAGCCAAGAAAGAATGTTAGTTCCCCAAGTAAGGACATTTCAAATTCTTGCTGCATGACAGAAGCAAATTTTTGACTCATAGATTCTTCGTTACTCCCAAAAATGATATCATCAACATATACAACCACAATCAATAATTTATCATTTTCAACTTTTGTGTATAAGTTGCTATCAGCAGACCCTTTTGAAAATCCTTGTTGATGAAGATATTTGTCAAGACGATAATACCAAGCCCTTGGAGCTTGTTTGAGACCATATAGAGCCTTTTTAAGTCTACAAATAAGATTTTCATCATTTCCCAAAATGAATCCTTCCGGTTGTTCTATATATACTTCTTCTTCTAGATCACCATTAAGAAAAGCAGATTTGACATCCATTTGATAAACTTTGATTTGTTGATAACTTGAAAAAGCAAGAAAGATTCTTATGGCTTCAAGTCTAGCTACAGGAACAAAAGTTTCTTCAAAGTCTATACCTTCTTGTTGAGTATACCCTTTGCAAACCAATCTATCTTTGTTTCTTACAACATCCCCATTCTCATTCAACTTGTTCTTGAAAATCCATTTAGTTCCAATGACATTTTTATCATGAGGTCTTGGTACCAATTCCCAAGTGTCATTCTTTTCAATTTGATCAAGCTCTTCATTCATGGCTTGCTTCCAACATTCATCTTTGCTAGCTTGATTGACATTGTGTGGTTCAATTGTGGATAGAAGTGCTAGATGACTAGAAGATCCCACAAGAGTTCTCCTTGTTCGTACACCTGATTCCTTGTCTCCCAAAATTTGAGATTCAGGATGATTCTTTTGAACATATCTGGATGGAGCTTTTTCAGATAGATCATCTTCAGGTTCTTCATTGGATCCACCGTCTATATCATTTCTATTTGATGTAGAAGGACATAGGTCACCATCATCTTCTTTTGTTGTTTGTTTTTCTTCTTTAGGAGCTGCAGGAGACTCATCAATAACAACATCAATACATTCAACAATCTTTCGAAGCCTTTTATTGTAACATTTGTATGCTTTTCTTGAAGATGAGTAACCAAGAAATATCCCTTCATCTGATCTAGGTTCAAACTTTCCAAGCTTTTCATCATTATTTTTGATAAATCATTTACTTCCAAAAACTCTAAAATGCTTCACAGATGGAGAATTACCATACCAGAGTTCATATGGAGTTTTGTCACTATTTACCCGAACATGAGCCTTGTTGAGAATGTTAGCTGCTGTATGTGCTGCTTCTCCCCAGAACATGTCAGAAGTTCCAGAATCATCGAGCATAGCTCTAGCCATTTGTTGAATTGTTCTATTCATTCTTTCTGCTACGCCATTTTGTTGTGGAGTACCTGCTACAGAGAATTGTCTTTTTATGCCATGTTGTTCAAAAAATTCAAAGAATTCATTTGATGTATATTCTCCTCCTCGATCAGATCTAAGACACTTGATTTTTAGATCTAATTCATTTTCAACTAAAGCTTTGAAGATCTGAAATTTTTCAAATGCTTCATCTTTGTGTTTAATGAGCCCAATCCAACACATTCTAGAGTAATCATCAATAAATAAGATATAGTATTCTTCCCCACGTGGTGACTTTTTCCTCATAGGTCCACATATGTCAGTATGAATGAGTTCAAGAGGCTCACTTGATGATCCTTCTTTGGCATTAAATCGTACTCTGGTCTGCTTACCGAATTGACAAGATTTGCATATGATACTTTCCGGTAGATTAATATTGGGAAGACCACGAACAACTTGAAGTCTGCTTGCTTTGTTGATTTGAGAGAAGCTCAGATGCCCCAGCCTTCTATGCCATAGCCAATTTTCTGAAGACTTGCTTAAGTAACATTGATCTATGTCGTTTAGTACATACAGGTTGCTTGGATTTCTTTTTCCTTTTATAATGATTTTACTTGTATCTAGATCACGAACCACACATTATTTTGAACTAAAGACCACTTCTGTTCCTTGATCACACATTTGACTTACACTTAAAAAGTTATGCCTTAATCCATCCACATACATGACATCATTAGCCTTCACCTTTTCTTTTAGAAATACTGACCCTTTTCCTTTAATTACAGCAGGAGTATCATTTCCAAATGTAACTTTCTTTTCCTTTTCTAGAGCATTATATGTAAGGAGTTTGCTTTTGTCACTTGTCATGTGTCTTGAGCACCCACTATCAATGTACCATTGATTTTCTTCACCTTCTGCAAATAACGCTAACCCACAATTTTCAACCGGTAGTTCTTTCTTTTTCCACACTTTAGAGCTTGAGGGAACATGTTCTTTTGGCTGGATCTTGCTCCCGCATTCAGATTCTTCATGACCAAAGTTATTGCAATAAGTACATTCAACTTCGTTTTGAAGAGGAGAAAAGTTGTTATAGGTGTTCTTCTTTGGTTCAATATTCATCCTTTTCTTTTCTTGCTTCTCTTGTCATGATGGTTTTATATGCAACACATTGAACAACTTTATGACCAAAATTGTGACATGAGAAACATTGTCCATTGAAGTAGAAATTACATCATGAAATATTCTATTTGAATTTAATTGTTGGTTGTAGCTTCTTTGAAAGACTTCCCTATTAGTGTTCCTCTTTGATTTGAGATGATCATGCTTTACCTGGAAAGATCCTTTGTTCCCTTGCTGAGTGGATGAATGTAGTGAACCAGCTGTGGCTGCTTTCAGATAATTTGGTGCTGAAGTCTGGGAAGATTCCCCAGTATATCCAAGACCTGTTTTTATAAGAGGAGACCGTTGTATCTTGATAATCTCATCTAAGGTTTCTGAACCTTTAGGAAATCTAATATTGAGAGTTTTTACTTTCTCATTATCTTTCCTTAGACTTACTACTTCACATTCCAATTCCTCAATGCGTTTTTCCTTTGCTTCAAGCTGATTTTCAAGAGTCTCTATGATTATGTTATTTTCTTCTAGGCTTACTTTGAGTTGATTGTTTTCTTCAAGAAAATCATTGTCCTCTAGAGCATCCACAAAAGTATCCTTTTCTTCTCTTTGTTCAAATGCCATGAGAAGTCTAAAATCTTCTTCACATTCTTCCTCACTATCACATGACCCATCACTGTCTTTGTTAGTATAATAACTTTTTCTTGTGCTAGATCGATTCTTATTCCTTCTTGCTACTTCTTTTCCTTTACCCGAATTTTCTTTATAAGGACACTTTGCAGCATAATGACCAACTCTTCCACAATTAAAACATTTGAAAGGAAGCTTACCTTTGAACTTTCCAGTACCTAGTTGAAGTCTTCTCACAAAATTTGCTTCTTCTTCTTCTTCAAATATATAGCTGGATTCTTTGACAACTTCCTTTTCTTTTCCTTTTGCAGATGCCTTAAAAGCAGCTTCTTTGATTTGAGAAGGGCCTCCTTGCCTCATTTCAAAAGCAGTCAGAATACCATGTAATTGAACAATAGTAAGAGTTTACAGATCTTGCCTTTCTTCAATAGCTGAAACTTTAGAGTCAAATTTTGAAGTCAAGGATCTTAAGACTTTTTCCACCAGAGTAGTATCGGTTATGGTTTCACCCAAATTTCTCATCCGATTTACAATATCATCTAGGCGAAGAAAGAAACTGGCAACACTTTCATCACTATGCATCTTCAAATTTTCATATTCGATTCTAAGAGTTTGGAGTTTTGCACTTTTTACCTTTGTATCTCCTTCATAGATCAGAATGATTTTGTTCCATATTTCTTTTGCTGAATGTAGCTGCATCACTTTAGCAAATTCTGATTCATACATGCTTCCTAATAAGACATTCACTGCTTTGGCATTGATTTCATACTTCTTCCTTTCAGCTGCATCGGTAGGAATACTTGCCGAGTATTGATAACCTTCTTCCATGATTGCCCATACATCTGCACCAAGACTTTGCAGATATGATTTTGTTCGTACCTTCTAGACTATCAGATTGCTTCCATTGAATAGAGGTGGCTTTATAGACATTACTCCTTCTTGACTTCCCATTGCGACGGATCTCCTTCAAGCGATCAAGCTTCAGCAGAAGGACCTTCTCTGATACCAATTGTTGGGAAAAATACTGAGAGGGGGGGGTGAATCAGTATTTACTGCATATTCAAATCTTTTTACTTTTTCTTACTTCTAAAACCCATACGCTACTTTCCTGTAGTAAACTCGCGTATACACGCGTATATCCTTCATACAACTCGCGTATTAGCAGAGATCTAAATATGCTGATATTTATTAACTTAGTTCTTTGCAATATTCATTCATCTGATGTTAAGTTATCACTAAATATGTGCAGTAACAATAGAATAAACCATCACACAAAGCATCACACATGAACACCAGGATTTTTAGGTGGAAACCCAAGTCGGGAGAAAACCACCGCTGCAGTTGCTCAGCCTTCAATATTTTATTATAGAGAAAACATCTTACAACATATGTGCTGGCGCAGACTTGACCAACACGCAGGCACCCACCTGCACTCGTTTACCAGCCTCTCCTGGAAGGGAGATCCAACCCCCTGACTCGTTTACCAGCCTCCCCTAGAAGGGAGCTACGACCCCCTGACTCGTTTACCAGCCTCACCTGGAAGGGAGCTACACCCCCGATCTCTACATTGTACCCCCACCTGGAAGGGAGCTACCACCCCCTGACTGAAGGCTACAACCCTCAGCACCTCTATGGACCACGTTTCATCAATTTTCACACTGGATCCAAAGCTTCCTTTAGGACACCACTTGCAGGCCACGTTTCATCAAATTTTCAGACTAGACCCACTCCATACTTTTAAGCACAGTCAACCATGAAACAGATACATATAACTCACTGACAGATATCAGTAAACCAGCAGAACAGATCAGACATTTCTTACCACAGACTTCAGCAAACCCTAGTTTGCATACGCGCTTTCACTTCACTGATGTCGCGTATATACGCGCTTCCGTTCACACAAACCAGCGTATACCTTTGTACATATTTCATTGCGCATACGCGCTTTCTCTTCGGCGAAGACGCGTATATACGCGCTTCCTCTGCGGCGAAGTAGCGTATAGATCTTCAATCATTATAGAGCAGCATACTTCTTCAGATCAGATATTCAGTTCAGATTTACCCTTTCACTTCAGACAGATGTTCGCCTCATTTCAGATCTAAGTCTTCCATAAACAGATCTAGTAGATACAAGTACATTTCAGATCTAGATCCCCTTCTTCATCATTGGTGCATCATACATTCAGATTTATCATTCAAGTGTAACCCTTTCCATTCAGATCTACTTCAGAGAGAAGCATTCATTCAAGCTCAGACATCTTGCACCCACACTCATGATTTGCACAATGAATTTCTTCTCCTTATATAGGTTTACCCTTTTTTCAATACCATGAGCCCCTTTTTCAATACCATGAGCCAAACCAATACCATGAGCCCAAAACTACATTACTTCCGATGGTATTCCTGGACGGGGTCATTTAGACGAATCATTACCCAATACAATGGGTCAATACCATGGTGGTTACCCTTGGTTTTGCACTTTATGAGCGCTTTTGCCCATACGCGACTTGGCACGTACTTTACCGCGTGCATACGCGACTTCTCCTAGGCAAATCCGCGTATGCATTGAGACATATTATTTTCATCATAGATCTAGCACATATTGAATTCCTTTCTTCATTACCTTCTGTACTCTCTGTAGATACATCAGATTTTCATCTTCATTCAGTGGGTTGCCATCAAGGACAACACTCTGCATCATATTGCCAACAATTTTGCTCAGTTTGTAATCTAACCAAAAAATCCTTTGCTTGTCCCAGCAAGAAATCAAAATCATCCAATGGTGGTTTTAAAGTTAAATTCAAGGCTTGTTGAACTAAAAGTCTCTTAAGATTTGCAAATAAAAAATTAAATCTAATTTTCATAGAAGAAAGTTGTGCTATAAAGTCAAAGGCTCAGAAATAAAACAATGAAATACCAATGATCTAAGATATATAAAGGTTTATGATCTTTGAGCAACACAAAGACAAAGCAAAAAATCACTTATAAAATGCAAATCTTTAGAAAATTACTCAAAACTTAAGAATGCTAGGAGAAACTTTCACAAGAGGCTTTTGACAGTGAATACAAGTCTGTGTAATCACAAAGAATATTATAAGCTGGTACCAGAAAAGAGAATTTTGAGTTTTTCAAAAAATTTCTCAAGGTTCGCAGGTTTCAGTATAAAAAGGTGCAGTACCTGTAGAAATTTTCTGAATAATAAATAATTATCCACCGAGACTATCCTGGTCACATACTATTTGATCTTCATACACAACACATAATCTCTTCCACTCAACTCAACTCAGATCATCACACATGCGGAAATAAAATCAAGCGATAACACATCAAATCATCATACACATTAACACAGTATGTATGGGGAAAGCTTATAGCTGAAAACCCCGCAGCTATTGGGTATATTATAATGGAGAAATCAAGTAACAAACTCAGTACAATACTCCTCACAAGTACTCAGTACTTTCTCATACAGTTACTCACAATCTAGCTCAGTTTTGAACAGGTTACTGGTTCAAAACTCACCGCCAATTGCCTTGCCTCTATTGCGTGTTTCAATGCTATGGGATGGCCTCTTTATATAGATAAACCACCAACCTGAACTGCGCAATCCTCATGGGCTTACTCCACCTATCTGTGTGTTGCAAATAGCAACAGTATAGTCACAACTGATAGCTAACTCCACCCTTTCATCTACCTCTTTCACTGGTCTCCACTGAACTGATCATGCACTGTAGTGAACTGATGTGTTCTTGAGTTGAATAAGGAGTTACTAATTAATGAATTAAATAATATTTAATTCACTCCACTCATAACTAATTGATTAGCTAATTAAACTAATCTCAACTAGTTCAACTAAAATAAACAGAACACAACTCCACTATCTGTCTCATTAACTCCACCAAACTTCTGCCACTGAAGTCCTAACTGAAGTCAACTATGCATGATGCCATCAAACCCTTGGGAATAGCGTAATTCCTCTGTCAGATGCATGAGCCACTTCTGTAGCTCGAACTGAAGTGCTCCAAGAGAGTAAACTGAAGTTTATAGTCTAAATATTATTAAGGGTAAATAATATTTGACTTCCCTGTTTTAAGGAGAGGCAGTCTAAAAATAGACTTCGACCTCTTTGACCTAAAAATAGAGTCTCATCTATTTTTACCAACATGACCAATGCTCCAAGAATCTCAAACTGGAATCCCCGAACCGTGCTCCATATGTCTAAAAATAGACATAGTCTAAAAATAGATTTTGCGCCAGAATTTGCCTGCGGGCCCACTTAGTGAAGGCGACTTCATTTCACTAAGCTCCATCATCTTGCCGCATTCTCAACACTCCCTCTCAGCAAGATATGGATTATCTGCAACCCCTATCCTGCCTCTGTGGAATTCGAACTTGCTCCTGGTGAGCGCCTTCGTCAGGATGTCGGCATCCTGATCCTCCGTGGGAACATATGAAAGCATCATGATTCTCCGCCGAACACAATCTCTGATATGATGGTACCTGATGTCGATGTGTTTGGACCTATCATGAAATACTGGATTAGCCGAGAGTTTAATGCAACTCTGGTTATCACAGTAGATCACTGTAGGCTCCAAATGCAACCCGAACAATCCAACGAGGATCTTCCTCATCCAAATAGCCTCGCATGTGCTAGCTACCATGTACTCGGCCTCTGCTGAACTGAGTGCCACGGATCTCTGCTTCCTGCTGTACCAGGAAACTGCTGTCGACCCAATGCTGAAAACTCCTCCAGATGTGCTCTTCCGGTCTGTTGGACTCCCTGCCCAATCTGCATCAGTGAAGCCAGAAAGCTTCGCTCCATCCTCCTGTCTGTACCATAGACCATATCCCGATGTGCCTCTGATATAGCGCAATACATGCTTGCCTGCCTTCAAAAAGAGCTTGGTAGGCTTAACCATAGCTTGCGAAAGCTGGTTAACTGCATAGCATATATCGGGTCGTGTATTGACCAGATACATAAGCGGCCCCACCAACTGTCGATAGACAGTGGCATCCACTACCTCCGCTGAAGTAGCATCCTCCTTCCTCCAACCACCAGGAAGAGGAGTGTCAACAGGCTTGCGGCCTTGCATGTTGAACCTCTCCAGAATCTCCCGAGCATACTTTCCCTGAGAAACAAACAGTCCTCCGCTGCGCTGCCAAATCTCCAATCCCAGGAAATAATGAAGGATGCCCAAGTCCTTCATCTCAAACTCTCGTGCAAGATCCTCCTTGCATGAAAGTATCAACTGCTCATCGCCGGTCAAAATCAGATCATCTACATACAGTACGATGATCAACAGCTTCCCCTCCACCACAATCTGGTACAGGTTTGGATCCGCCTCACTCTTGGAGAATCCAAGCCCGGTGAAGTAGCTGTCTATCCGAGTGTACCCAGCACGAGGTGCTTGCTTCAGCCCATACAGTGCTCTCTTGAGTCGGCACACATGCGACTCACTGCTGAAGATCTCAAAACCTTCAGGCTGCTCTATGTACACCTCCTCCTCAATGACTCTGTTGAGGAACGCAATCTTCACATCCATCTGATGAATGTGCCACCCCATCTGCGCTGAGAGAGCAAGGATCGTCCGTATGGAAGAGTACCTTGCGACAGGTGCAAAGGTCTCCTCATAGTCAATCCCCTCAATCTGTGAAAAGCCACGGGCGACAAATCTCGCCTTGTACTTCTCGACACTCCCGTCAGCCGCCTGCTTCACCTTGTAGATCCATCGCGAACCCACCACTGATTTCCCAACCGGTCTTGGGACAATCTCCCATGCACTGTTCCTGACGATCGAATCATATTCCTTGATCATGGCATCAACCCATGTGGGTTCCTCCACAGCTTCCTCAAAAGAGGATGGCTCCGTCACAACACATTGACTCACAAGAGCCATGTATCCAGTGTACCGATCCGGTGACTGCCTCTGTCTGCGCTGTGCTGTAGGTGGTCCTACAACCTTCTCTGCATCTCGAGCCAGTCGCTCAGCTTCTGTAGTGCGCATGCGCCCTCTGATGGTTGGCGCTGCCTAGGTGGTTTCTTCCACCTCCTGAACCTCCTCTTGTGGCTGATCCACATCCGGAAGCTCCTCCTTAGGAACTAACAGCTCCTCATCTGCATGCAAGTGTAGCTCCCTCTCAAGCGAACACGGCATGGCTTTCTCCTCCTGAAATTTTATATCCCGTCGCACAACAGTCTTGCGACTGTCTGGCACATACACCCGATAGTTGTGAGGTGTATCAGTGTACCCCACAAATATTCCAACCTCAGCAGTTGGATCCAGCTTCCTTCTCGCATCCTTCGTCACATGCATGTAGGCAGGAGAACCAAAAATCCGCAAATGGGAAATATCAGGCCTCTTGCCAGAATAAGCCTCCTCTGGTGTACTCATGCCAAGAACCTTGTGAGGACAACGGTTCTGCACATACACTGTTGTATTGCATGCCTCGGCCCACAAGTGAAGGGGTAGGCCCTGATCATGCAACATCGCCCGTGCAGCACCCACGATCGTTCTGTTCTTCCGCTCAGCCACCCCGTTCTGCTGTGGGTTATGGGGTGCGATGAGCTCTCTCCGAATCCCTTCTGCGCTGCAGAACTCCTTGAATTCAGCGGAGATGAATTCACCACCGTTATCACTCCTTAGAGCAATCACCTTCTTCCCCGACTCCTTCTCGACCAGTGCTTTAAACTCACAGAACTTCGCGAATGTATCGCTCTTCTTCTGCATGAAGAAGATCCAGCACTTTCGAGAGAAATCATCAATAAAGATCACATAATACTTGTGCTTTGCTGTCAAAGCAACTGAGAAAGGACCACACACGTCTGTGTGAACTCTCTCAAGGATCGTCGTGGCGCGACTATCCTTCTCGTGAAAGGTGGCTTTCACATACTTCCCTAAAGTACACCCCTTGCACTGATCTGACTGCGCAAGAGTGCCCTTAGGAAGCCGAGTAGAAATCTGCTGCAGAATCTTCAAAGCTCCATGGTGAAGGTGGCCCAATCTCCTGTGCCACAGTTCGCCCTCATCATCCCGGCTCACCACTTCTCCCGCCTTGCATGCCATAGCTGCGCAGTCATCTACCTGCAACTGATAAAGGTTATGAGTTCGAACCCCTATCTTCCGGGTCTCTCCAGTAGTCTTACTGCGCAGGAAGGCTTTTCCTTCGCTGAAGACCACATCATACCCCTTATCCTCCAACATCGCTACTGAAATCAGGTTCTTCTTCAATCCGAGTACATGCATGACATCCTTTAGTACAAAGGGTTTACCAGACTCCCTCTTAAAGGATACGGTACCAATACCAGTCGCACTGTATCTACCATCATCGCCCATCTCGATGTGCACACCCAAATCTTTGTTCTCCAGATCTGAGAACAACTCCCGATCTCCCGTCATATGAAATGACGCATCGCTGTCCAAGAACCACACCGATCCCATCACACTTGAAACCAAGCATGCAATTAGTGAAAAGTCAAGCTCGAACTGTGAAGCCAAAGCTTCTCCATCTGCAGATCTTCCCGCTTGCTTGTTCTTCTTCTTCTTTGGACAATTGGTAGCATAATGTCCGTGATCATGGCAGTGAAAACACTTGACTTTCGCCATATCCTGCTTCTTGCCCTTTGCACCAGACTGAGAAGTTTTCTTTCCCTTCCCCTTCTTTGCTTTGGACACCAAAGCGCAGTTTTCTTCATCGGCTCCCTTTGATGAAGATCCATCTCGAGTAGTCCTCCTTATCTCCTCCTGCATGAGATCCGCCCAAAGGCGCTCCCATCCCGGCAGCTTCTCCCAACCATTGACACTATCTTGATATGAGTTCCAAGCCTTCGGAAGACCAAGGAGAGCCAGGTCGACCATGTCCTCGTCTTCGGCAGTCACCCCCACACTTCCCAGCTCATCTCTGCATTGAGTGAACTTCGTGAGGTATTTGGCGATACTGTCGCCTTTCTCCATCTTGATGTTCCTGAGCTTATCTTTGAGCGCTAGCTTCCTTTGGTCACTCTTACTCTGGAATAGATCCGTCAAAGCTTTCCACATTAAATATGGAGTAGCCTTTCCATGCAGGCTGGATACAATATGATCCTTGACGCCCTCCAACGGGATCCTTCGACATTTCGCCATCTTCTTTTGCCATGCTTCGACTTCAGCAGGATCAGTGGGCTTTTGGACATCCGTATCTACGAACTCCTTCAGACCATTATCTTCTAATACTGCCTCCATGCGATCCTTCCATGCAACATAATTCGAATTGCCTTCAAGAGCATATTCGAGTCGCAAACCGTTGAAAGACATTTTCAACACTGGCACCAAGAAAACAAAACTGCTGCAAAATTTCAAATTCCACCTCAAAGCTCAGTCGCTCTAGATCTGTGAGAACAAATTATTTAGCACAGAGATTGACTGCAAGGGGCGTTTAGCAGACCTTTCACTTTCCGAAGAAAGATGAATCCGGAGGCTACCTGGCCCGCATGCAGACTCTGTCTACCGAAATAAGTTTGTAATCACTGTGATGATCAATCTCTGCTTCAATAGCTCCGATACCATGTAGAAATTTGCTGAATAATAAATAATTATTCACCGAGACTATCCTGGTCACATACTATTTGAGCTTCATACATAACACATAATCTCTTCCACTCAACTCAACTCAGATCATCACACATGCGGAAATAAAATCAAGCGATAACACATCAAATCATCATACACATTAACACAGTATGTATGGGGAAAGCTTATGGCTGAAAACCCCGTAGCTATTGTGTATATTATAATGGAGAAATCATGTAACAATCATAGTACAAAAGCTCCTCACAAGCTCTCATGCACACCCTCAATTGCTACACACTATCAAGCTAGATCTAGCAAAACACATGCTCCAATCCTTAGCCACTTGATAGCCAGCCTCTATTGCATGTTTCAATGCTATGGGATGGCCTCTTTATATAGATAAACCACCAGCCTGAACTGCGCAATCATCATGGGCTTACTCCTCCTATCTGTGTGTTGCAAATAGCAACAGTATAGTCACAACTGATAGCTAACTCCACCCTTTCATCTATCTCTTTCACTGGTCTCCACTAAGCTGATCATACACTGTAGTGAACTGATGTGTTCTTGAGTTGAATAATGAGTTAATAATTAATGAATTAAATAATATTTAATTCACTCCACTCATAACTAATTGATTAGCTAATTAAACTAATCTCAACTAGTTCAACTAAAATAAACAGAACACAACTCCACTATCTGTCTCATTAACTCCACCAAACTTCTGCCACTGAAGTTCTAACTGAATTCAACCATGTATGATGCCATCAAACCCTTGGGAACCACGTGATTTCTCTGTCAGTTGCATGAGCCACTTCTGTAGCTCAAACTGAAGTGCTCCAAGAGAGTAAACTGCTGTTTATAGTCCAAATATTATTAAGGGTAAATAATATTTGACTTCCATATTTTTAGGAGAGGTAGTCTAAAAATAGCCTTCGACCTCTTCGACCTAAAAAATAGAGTCTCATCTATTTTGACCAACATGACCAATGCTCCAAGAATCTCAAACTGGAATCCCCGAACCATGCTCCATATGTCTAAAAATAGACATAGTCTAAAAATAGACTTTGCGCCAGAATTTGCTTGCGGGCCCACTTGGTGAAGGCGACTTCATTTCACCAAGCTCCATCATCTTGCTGCATTCTCAAAAGTACCGCACTGTTTACACGGAGAAACTGCGGAGGTGACTGCACTGTTGGTGGAAAGAGCCCTAGAAAAATACAAATTTACTAGGTTGATTTTAATTAAGCGTTACTTTTAGTTGGTTGTTTCTTAGAACAATGGGTATGAAAGTGAAACTTCAATGGTGTATAATGACCCGACTCCAAAAAACATTAAAATGCATCCATATCAGAAACAATTCATTCCTTTTCAATGAAATCTATCTAAAAGAAAGAGTTGAGGGATGCAATTGCTTTTAAAACATCAATCCTTCCTTTTAAAACAATAATATATGAAAATAAATCTTTTTCACGAGAAATCAATGATTAATTGCTGAAAAAGAAATCCCTTTTAATCATTCAAGTTTTAAACTACAAATAAACAGTTTCCAAAAGAAAAGTACGATTACTTAGAAATCAAAATTCAAAACTAAAAACACTAATTTTGAACTCTAAAAACGCTAAAGATTTAAATTTTAAGACTAAAAACTCTAAAAATTTTGAGGATTTTTTGCTCAGTTTGTAATCTAACCAAGAAATCCTTTGCTTATCCCAACAAGAAATCAAAATCATCCAATGGTGGTTTTAAAGTGAAATTCAAGGCTTATTGAACTAAAAGTCTCTTAAGATTTTCAAATAAAAAATTAAATCTAATTTTCATAGAAGCAAGTTGTGCTATAAATTCAAAGGCTCAGCAAAAAAACAATGAAATACCAGTGATCTAAGATATATAAAGTTTTATGATCTTTGAGCAACACAAATACAAAGCAAACAATCACTTATAAAATGCAAATCTTTAGAAAATCACTTAAAACTTAAGAATGCTATAAGAAACTTTCACAAGAGGCTTTTGACAGTGAATACAAGTTTGTGTAATCACAGAGAATCTTATAAGTTGGTACCAGAAAAGAGAATTTTGAGTTTTTCAAAAAATTTCTCAAGGTCCGCAGGTTTCAGTATAAAAAGGTGCAGTACCACACTGTTTACACAGAGAAACTGCGGAGGTGACTGCACTGTTGGTGGAAAGAGCCCTAGAAAAATAAAAATTTGCTAGGTTGATTTTAATTAAGCGTTACTTTTAGTTGGTTGTTTCTTAGGACAATGGGTATGAAATTGAAACTTCAATGGTGTATAATGACCCGACTCCAAAAAACATTCAAATGCATCTATATCAGAAACAATTCATTCCTTTTCAATGAAATCTATCTAAAAGAAAGAGTTGAGGGATGAAATTGCTTTTAAAACATCAATCCTTCCTTTTAAAACAAGAATATATGAAAATAAATCTTTATCACGAGAACTCAATGATTAATTGCTCAAAAAGAAATCCCTTTTAATCATTCAAGTTTTAAACTACAAATAAACAGTTTCCAAAAGAAAAGTACGATTACTTAGAAATCAAAATTCAAAACTAAAAACACTAATTTTGAACTCTAAAAACTCTAAAGATTTTAATTTTAAGACTAAAAACTCTAAAAAATTTGAGGATGTTTTGCTCAGTTTGTAATCTAACCAAGAAATCCTTTGCTTATCCCAGCAAGAAATCAAAGTCATCAAATGGTGGTTTTAAAGTGAAATTCAAGGCTTGTTGAACTAAAATTCTCTTAAGATTTGCAAATAAAAAATTAAATCTAATTTTCATAGAAGCAAGTTGTGCTATAAAGTCAAAGGCTCAGAAAGAAAACAATGAAATACCAGTGATCTAATATATATAAAGGTTTATGATCTTTGAGCAACACAAAGACAAAGCAAAAAATCACTTATAAAATGCAAATCTTTAGAAAATCACTCAAAACTTAAGAATTCTAGAAGAAACTTTCACAAGAGGCTTTTGACAGTGACTACAAGTCTGTGTAATCACAGAGAATATTATAAGCTGGTACCAGAAAAGAGAATTTTGAATTTTTCAAAAATTTTCTCAAGGTCCGCAGGTTTCAGTATAAAAAGGTGCAGTACCGCACTGTTTACATAGAGAAACTGCGGAGGTGACCGCACTGTTGGTGGAAAGAGCCCTAGAAAAATAAAAATTTTCTAAGTTGATTTTAATTAAGTGTTACTTTTAGTTGGTTGTTTCTTAGGACAATGGGTATGAAAGTGAAACTTCAATGGTGTATAATGACCCGACTCCAAAAAACATTAAAATGCATCTATATCAGAAACAATTCATTCCTTTTCACTAAAATCTATCTAAAAGAAAGAGTTGAGGGATGCAATTACTTTTAAAACATCAATCCTTCCTTTTAAAACAAGCATATATGAAAATAATTTTTTTTCACGAGAACTTAATGATTAATTTCTAAAAAAGAAATCTCTTTTAATCATTCAAGTTTTAAACTACAAATAAACAGTTTCAAAAAGAAAAGTAAGATTACTTAGAAATCAAAATTCAAAACTAAAAACACTAATTTTGAACTCTAAAAACTCTACAGATTTAAATTTAAGACTAAAAACTCTAAAAATTTTGAGGATGTTTTGCTCACTTTGTAATCTAACCAAGAAATCCTTTGCTTATCCCAGCAAGAAATCAAAATCATCCAATGGTGGCTTTAAAGTGAAATTCAAGGCTTATTGAACTAAAAGTCTCTTAAGATTTGCAAATAAAAAATTAAATCTAATTTTCATAGAAGCAAGTTGTGTTATAAAGTCAAAGGCTCAGCAAGAAAACAATGAAATACGAGTGATCTAAGATATATAAAGGTTTATGATCTTTGAGCAACACAAAGACAAAGCAAAAAATCACTTATAAAATGCAAATCTTTAGAAAATCACTCAAAACTTAAGAATGCTAGGAGAAACTTTCAGAAGAGGCTTTTGACAGTGAATACAAGTCTGTGTAATCACAGAGAATCTTATAAGCTGGTACCAGAAAAGAGAATTTTGAGTTTTTCAAAAAATTTCTCAAGGTTCGCACGTTTCAGTATAAAAAGGTGCAGTACCGCACTGTTTACACAGAGAAACTACGGAGGTGACCGCACTGTTGGTGGAAAGAGCCCTAGAAAAATAAAAATTTGCGAGGTTGATTTTAATTAAGCGTTACTTTTAGTTGGTTGTTTCTTAGGACAATGGGTATGAAAGTGAAACTTCAATGGTGTATAATGACCCGACTCCAAAAAACATTAAAATGCATCTATATCATAAACAATTCATTCCTTTTCAATGAAATCTATCTAAAAGAAAGAGTTGAGGGATGCAATTCCTTTTAAAACATCAATCCTTCCTTTTAAAACAAGAATATATGAAAATAAATCTTTTTCACGAGAACTCAATGATTAATTGCTCAAAAAGAAAACCCTTTTAATCATTCAAGTTTTAAACTACAAATAAACAGTTTCCAAAAGAAAAGTACGATTACTTAGAAATCAAAATTCAAAACTAAAAACACTAATTTTGAACTCTAAAAACTATAAAGATTTAAATTTTAAGACTAAAAACTCTAAAAAAATTTAGGATGTTTTGCTCAGTTTGTAATCTAACCAAGAAATCCTTTGCTTATCCCAGCAAGAAATCAAAATCATCCAATGGTGGTTTTAAAGTGAAATTCAAGGCTTATTGAACTAAAAGTCTCTTAAGATTTGCAAATAAAAAATTAAATCTAATTTTCATAGAAGCAAGTTGTGCTATAAAGTCAAAGGCTCAGCAAGAAAACAATGAAATACCAGTGATCTAAGATATATAAAGGTTTATGATCTTTGACCAACACAAAGACAAAGCAAAAAATCACTTATAAAATGCAAATCTTTAGAAAATCACTCAAAACTTAAGAATGCTAGAAGAAACTTTCACAAGAGGCTTTTGACAGTGAATACAAGTCTGTGTGATCACAGAGAATCTTATAAGCTGGTACCAGAAAAGAGAATTTTGAGTTTTTCAAAAAATTTCTCAAGGTCTGGAGGTTTCAGTATAAAAAGGTGTAGTACCGCACTGTTTACACAGAGAAACTGCGGAGGTGACCGCACTGTTGGTGGAAAGAGCCCTAGAAAAATAAAAATTTGCTAGGTTGATTTTAATTAAGCATTACTTTTAGTTGGTTGTTTCTTAGTACAATGGGTATGAAAGTGAAACTTCAATGGTGTATAATGACCCGACTCCAAAAAACATTAAAATGCATCTATATCAGAAACAATTCATTCCTTTTCAATGAAATCTATCTAAAAGAAAGAGTTGAGAGATGCAATTGCTTTTAAAACATCAATCCTTCCTTTTAAAACAAGAATATATGAAAATAAATCTTTTTCACGAGAACTCAATGATTAATTGCTCAAAAAGAAATCCCTTTTAATCATTCAAGTTTTAAACTACAAATAAACAGTTTCCAAAAGAAAAGTATGATTACTTAGAAATCAAAATTCAAAACTAAAAACACTAATTTTGAACTCTAAAAACTCTAAAGATTTAAATTTTAAGACTAAAAACTCTAAAATTTTTGAAGATGTTTTGCTCAGTTTGTAATCAAACCAAGAAATCCTTTGCTTATCCCAACAAGAAATCAAAATCATCCAATGGTAATTTTAAAGTGAAATTCAAGGCTTATTGAACTAAAAGTCTCTTAAGATTTGCAAATAAAAAATTAAATCTAATTTTCATAGAAGCAAGTTGTGCTATAAAGTCAAAGGCTCAGCAAGAAAACAATGAAATACCAGTGATCTAAGATATATAAAGGTTTATGATCTTTGAGCAACACAAAGACAAAGCAAAAAATCACTTATAAAATGCAAATCTTTAGAAAATCACTCAAAGCTTAAGAATGCTAGGAGAAAATTTCACAAGAGGCTTTTGACAATGAATACAAGAATGTGTAATCACAGAGAATCTTATAAGCTGGTACCAGAAAAGAGAATTTTGAGTTTTTCAAAAAATTTCTCAAGGTCTGCAGGTTTCAGTATAAAAAGGTGCAGTACCACACTGTTTACATAGAGAAACTGCGGAGGTGACCGCACTGTTGGTGGAAAGAGCCCTAGAAAAATACAAATTTGCTAGGTTGATTTTAATTAAGCGTTACTTTTAGTTGGTTGTTTCTTAGGACAATGGGTATGAAAGTGAAACTTCAATGGTGTATAATGACCCGACTCCAAAAAACCTTAGAATGCATCCATATCAGAAACAATTCATTCCTTTTCAATGAAATCTATCTAAAAGAAAGAGTTGAGGGATGCAATTGCTTTTAAAACATCAATCCTTCCTTTTAAAACAAGAATATATGAAAATAAATCTTTTTCACGAGAACTCAATGATTAATTGCTCAAAAATAAATCCCTTTTAATCATTCAAGCTTTAAACTACAAATAAACAGTTTCCAAAAGAAAAGTACGATTACTTAGAAATCAAAATTCAAAACTAAAAACACTAATTTTAAACTCTAAAAACTCTAAAGATTTAAATTTTAAGACTAAAAACTCTAAAAATTTTGAGGATGTTTTGCTCACTTTGTAATCTAACCAAGAAATCCTTTGCTTATCCCAGCAAGAAATCAAAATCATCCAATGGTGGTTTTAATGTGAAATTCAAGGCTTATTGAACTAAAAGTCTCTTAAGATTTGCAAATAAAAAATTAAATCTAATTTTCATAGAAGCAAGTTGTGCTATAAAGTCAAAGGCTCAGCAAGAAAACAATGAAATACGAGTGATCTAAGATATATAAAGGTTTATGATCTTTGAGCAACACAAAGACAAAGCAAAAAATCACTTATAAAATGCAAATCTTTAGAAAATCACTCAAAACTTAAGAATGCTAGAAGAAACTTTCACAAGAGGCTTTTGACAGTGAATACAAGTCTGTGTAATCACAGAGAATCTTATAAGCTGGTACCAGAAAAGAGAATTTTGAGTTTTTCAAAAAATTTCTCAAGGTCCATAGGTTTCAGTATAAAAAGGTGCAGTACCGCACTATTTACATAGAGAAACTGCGGAGGTCACCACACTGTTGGTGGAAAGAGCCCTAGAAAAATACAAATTTGCTAGGTTGATTTTAATTAAGCGTTACTTTTAGTTGGTTGTTTCTTAGGACAATGGGTATGAAAGTGAAACTTCAATGGTGTATAATGACCCGACTCCAAAAAACATTAAAATGCATCCATATCAAAAACAATTCATTCCTTTTCAATGAAATCTATCTAAAAGAAAGAGTTGAGGGATGCAATTGCTTTTAAAACATCAATCCTTCCTTTTAAAACAAGAATATATGAAAATAAATCTTTTTCACGAGAACTCAATGATTAATTGCTCAAAAAGAAATTCCTTTTAATCATTCAAGTTTTAAACTACAAATAAACAGTTTCCAAAAGAAACGTACGATTACATAGAAATCAAAATTCAAAACTAAAACACTAATTTTGAACTCTAAAAACTCTAAATATTTAAATTTTAAGACTAAAAACTCTAAAAATTTTGAGGATGTTTTGCTCACTTTGTAATCTAACCAAGAAATCCTTTGCTTATCCCAGCAAGAAATCAAAATCGTCCAATGGTGGTTTTAAAGTGAAATTCAAGGCTTATTGAACTAAAAGTCTCTTAAGATTTGCAAATAAAAAATTAAATCTAATTTTCATAGAAGAAAGTTGTGCTATAAAGTCAAAGGCTCAGCAAGAAAACAATGAAATACCAGTGATCTAAGATATATAAAGGTTTATGATCTTTGAGCAACACAAAGACAAAGCAAAAAATCACTTATAAAATACAAATCCTTAGAAAATCACTCAAAACTTAAGAATGCTAGAAGAAACTTTCACAAGAGGCTTTTGACAGTGAATACAAGTCTGTGTAATCACAGAGAATCTTAGAAGCTGGTACCAGAAAAGAGAATTTTGAGTTTTTCAAAAAATTTCTCAAGGTCCGCAGGTTTCAGTATAAAAAGGTGTAGTACCGCACTGTTTACACAGAGAAACTGCGGAGGTGACCGCACTGTTGGTGGAAAGAGCCCTAGAAAAATAAAAATTTGCTGGGTTGATTTTAATTAAGCATTACTTTTAGTTGGTTGTTTCTTAGGACAATGGGTATGAAAGTGAAACTTCAATGGTGTATAATGACCCGACTCCAAAAAACATTAAAATGCATCTATATCAGAAACAATTCATTCCTTTTCAATGAAATCTATCTAAAAGAAAGAGCCGAGGGATGCAATTGCTTTTAAAACATCAATCCTTCCTTTTTAAACAAGAATATATGAAAATAAATATTTTTCACGAGAACTCAATGATTAATTGCTCAAAAAGAAATCCCTTTTAATCATTCAAGTTTTAAAATACAAATAAACAGTTTCCAAAAGAAAAGTACGATTACTTAGAAATCAAAATTCAATACTAAAAACACTAATTTTGAACTCTAAAAACTCTAAAGATTTAAGTTTTAAGACTAAAAACTCTAAAAATTTTGAGGATGTTTTGATTAGTTTGTAATCTAACCAAGAAATCCTTTGCTTATCCCAGCTAGAAATCAAAATCATCCAATGGTAATTTTAAAGTGAAATTCAAGGCTTATTGAACTAAAAGTCTCTTAAGATTTGCAAATAAAAAATTAAATCTAATTTTCATAGAAGCAAGTTGTGCTATAAAGTCAAAGGCTCAGCAAGAAAACAATGAAATACGAGTGATCTAAGATATATAAAGGTTTATGATCTTTGAGCAACACAAAGACAAAGCAAAAAATCACTTATAAAATGCAAATCTTTAGAAAATCACTCAAAACTTAAGAATGCTAGTAGAAACTTTCACAAGAGGCTTTTGACAGTGAATACAAGTCTGTGTAATCACAGAGAATCTTATAAGCTGGTACCAGAAAAGAGAATTTTGAGTTTTTCAAAAATTTTCTCAAGGTCCGCTGGTTTCAGTATAAAAAGGTGCAGTACCGCACTGTTTACACAGAGAAACTGCGGAGGTGACCGCACTGTTGGTGGAAAGAGCCCTAGAAAAATAAAAATTTGCTAGGTTGATTTTAATTAAGCGTTACTTTTAGTTGGTTGTTTCTTAGGACAATGGGTATGAAAGTGAAACTTCAATGGTGTATAATGACCCGACTCCAAAAAACATTAAAATGCATCTATATCAGAAACAATTCATTCATTTTCAATGAAATCTATCTAAAAGAAAGAGCTGAGGGATGCAATTACTTTTAAAACATCAATCCTTCCTTTTAAAACAAGAACATATGAAAATAAATCTTTTTCACGAGAACTCAATGATTAATTGCTCAAAAAGAAATCCCTTTTAATCATTCAAGTTTTAAACTACAAATAAACAATTTCCAAAAGAAAAGTTTGATTACTTAGAAATCAAAATTCAAAACTAAAAACACTAATTTTGAACTCTAAAAACTCTAAAGATTTAAATTTTAAGACTAAAAACTCTAAAAATTTTGAGGATGTTTTTCTCAGTTTGTAATCTAACCAAGAAATCCTTTGCTTATCCCAGCAAGAAATCAAAATCATCCAATGGTGGTTTTAAAGTGAAATTGAAGGCTTATTGAACTAAAAGTCTCTTAAGATTTGCAAATAAAAAATTAAATCTAATTTTCATAGAAGCAAGTTGTGTTATAAAGTCAAAGGCTCAGCAATAAAACAATGAAATACCAGTGATCTAAGATATATAAAGGTTTATGATCTTTGAGCAACACAAAGACAAAGCAAAAAATCACTTATAAAATGCAAATCTTTAGAAAATCACTCAAAACTTAAGAATGCTAGAAGAAACTTTCACAAGAGGCTTTTGACAATGAATACAAGTCTGTGTAATCACAGAGAATCTTATAAGCTGGTACCAGAAAAGAGAATTTTGAGTTTTTCAAAAATTTTCTCAAGGTCCACAGGTTTTAGTATAAAAAGGTGCAGTACCGCACTGTTTACACAGAGAAACTGCGGAGGTGACCGCACTGTTTTCAAAGAAAAAGTGCGGAGACCAGAAAACATAAAGAAAAATAAAAAATTATAAATCTACCTTTCAGGGATTCTAAGGCTAATTTACCCAAACCAGTGCAGACTAATCAAAATGAGAAAAATTCTTTCAAAATTCAAACTCAAAGAAAACTAAGTTCAAAACAAATTTCCTCAGTGGAGTCGCCATTTTGTTAGGCGGATAAATCGTTCTTGCGGACAAGAAAGATCTCCTTAGTATCACAAGGATAGCTAGAAACAAACAGGACAAATAAAAACTACTTTCTCTAGATTATATATGATTTAGAATTTTCTATGATGAAGAAAGGACCTACCTGTGATCCAATGCTAGTTGAATTCTTTCTTCCTCGTCGCTCCAAGAAGTCACCTCTCAAGATCTGCAAACAAAGACATGGAAGAGAATCAAAAGCACCTGCAGCATATACTAATTCAAAAATCACAAATCTATCTTAATGATCAAGGAATTTAAAAAATAAGTCATTCAAGTAAACACATAAACAAATTACTGAGAAAACAGGATCCAATTGTATTATCTTTAAATAAAAGAAGGAGTCTTACAACCGTGTTCGCCTTGATGTCGTATAGATCTTCCGGGGTCCAGAACAAGCGTTTTCCTTTTTGTCTGACAAGCCCTTCCACTCTTTGAACTAGCCTAACTACGAGTATGTAATCGTTCTCGCAGCTAGCAAAAGAGTATATTTCTTCAGCAATTCCCTTCTCTATCGTAGCTACTAAGTACAAAGCAAGTACTAAGTGTATACAAAATGCATAGAGAGGTTTTAAATATGTGAGCATGTACCCTTAAGACTGAACCAAAGCTTCATTTTATAGGAGAAGGAAAGTGGTTACAGCTCCAAAATGGAAGGGATAAGGTCCTCTTATCAAGGGATTAAGTTCCAAATACCAAGGAATAGGCTCCTTTTATGAAGGAATAAATGTTCATGATGAA
This sequence comes from Pinus albicaulis, assembly GCA_034641835.2. Taxonomy (NCBI): domain Eukaryota; kingdom Viridiplantae; phylum Streptophyta; class Pinopsida; order Pinales; family Pinaceae; genus Pinus; species Pinus albicaulis. The sequence continues at coordinate 62,319 of JAXQQM020068855.1, forward strand.
TGGAGGGAGTAAGGCTTCGACTGGATAACATCTTCTAGAAGCTTCTAGCTGGGAGAATATTCGACCAGATGGGATTCTAGAATTTACTTTCGCCTTCAATTTACCTTTTACGAGGGTCCGCACCTTTAATGAAGAAAACGTGCGGTCAGCTCTGCAGTTTTTAGTGCAAAAGGGTGTGGTGCCGCAGGTAAGGCTAAGGAAAAGTGTGGTACAAGTGTTTTTATGATTTTTACAAGCTTTTCTCCAAATTCAGGACTTGGTTTAGGAACTTTAGGGTTGTAGACTTCTAAGGGAGCATAATACAGGTATTGATGAACCCATATAGATAGTAAAATGTCATGGTGACAAAATAATGTGTAACATAGGGGTTAGGGGCTATTAGGGGTTAATGGGGTTAGGGTTTAGGGGGTTAAATGGGTTAGGGTTTTAGGGGTTTAGGGGGTTAAATGGGTTGGGGGTTGGGAAATAGGGTTTAAGGGGTTAAGGGTGAAGGTTTAGAGGTTTAGGGTTTAGGGTGTTAAATGGGTTAGGGGTTTAGAGGTTTAGGGGGTTAGGTGATTTAGCAATTAAGTATTTTAGGGGTTAGGGGTTAAGGGGTTAAGGGGTTATAGGTTTAGGGCTTAGGGGGTTAAATGGGTTAGGGGTTTATAGGTTTAGGGGGTTGAGGGATTTAGCAGTTAAGGATTTTATGGGTTATGAGTTAGGGGTTAATGGGGTTAGGGTAGCGGGTTAAATGGGTTCGGGTTTTAGGGGGTTAAATGGGTTAGGGGTCTGGAATTAAGGTTTAAGGGGTTAGGGATTAAGGGTTTATAGGTTTAGGGTTTAGGGGGTTAAATGGGTTAGGGGTTAAGAGTTTAGGGGTTAGGGGTTAAGGGTTTAGAGGTTTAGGGTTTAGGGGTTAAATGGGTTAGAGGTTTAGATGTTTACGATTTAGGGGGTTAAATGGGTTAGGGGTTTAGGGGTATACGGGGTTAAATGGGTTAGGGATTAGGAATTAGGTTTTAAGGAGTTAGAGGTTTAGCGTTTAGGGGGTTAAATGGGTTAGGGATTTAGAGGTTTAGGGGGTTAGGGGATTTAGCATTTAAGGATTTTAGGGGTTAGGGCTTAGGGGTTAATGGGTTAGGGTCTAGGGAGCTAAATGGGTTAGGGTCTAGGGGGCTAAATGGGTTAGGGTTTTAAGACTTTAGGGGGTTAAATGGGTTAGGGGTCGGGAATTAGGGTTTAAGGGGTTAAGGGTTAAGGGTTTAGAGTTTTAGGGTTTAGGGGGTTAAATGGGTTAGGGTTTTAGGGGTTTATGGGGTTAAATGGGTTAAGGGTTAAGGGTTTAGGGGTTAGGGGTTAAGGGTTTAGAGGTTTAGGGGTTAAATGGGTTAGGGGTTTAGAGGTTTAGGGGGTTAAATGGGTTAGGGGTTTGGAGTTAGTGTTTAAGGGGTTAGGGGCTAAGACGATAGTTTCGTGGGTTTTTGTTTATGCACAATAGTTTCTCATTCTTTGTGTCTCAATGTAACAATTTTGTAGGTATTGTTGCTTGTTGCCATGTCTTCTCTATTTATTAATTTCTAGTATTTGTTAGTCATTGCTTTACATTTATTGATGAAAATTTCTATTGAAATTAAACCAAGTGTATGTTCAATCTCCAGTTTCAAACTCAGCCACAGTGTTGTCACACAATTTAAGTCCATAGAATGGCCATCTGATGAAGTTTCAATAACCACACTACACCTCATGACTGCTACAGAAAAGCTTAAGTTCGAGTGTTCCACTTTCATGAGAAAGTTGGCTCTTATACTCTTACTCCACCTGACTGTGTCCTGGAAATACCCTTGTTTATTGCAAAAACATCCTAATGTTGTCGACCTTGTCCCTTAACAGACCAAGGAAACAGATGAGACTGAGAGCAATGGAAAGCACTACAAAGTTGGAGAGAGTACAAAAGACTAGGATGATTTAAAGGATAAGCTTGAAGAATGTAACAATGATGAAACAACTAAAATTTGTCCCAAACAAATAGTTGATAATGTGAAACCTTCTTCTATACTAGTCAAATAAGACTACATTCATGTGGGAGCAAGAAGAGGCCAAGCGACTGATAGGCATAGCCTGGCAGAGAGGGTATGGTTCCCTCTTTTTAATGAAATATTTGATCTACATTTTGTCTATCGAATATTAACCATTTTAACCTTTCTAACAAGAGGGAATTAGCCCAATCGTAGGTCCCAACTAGGCCTGCTCTCGTTTGGAATGGCTAATCCCAACGGGTTTTAAGGACTGTTATAAGGGTTAGGGGAATAATGAGTTAGTGTTTAAGGGATTAGGGATTAAGGGCTTAGGGATTAGGGGAATAGGGGCTTAGGGGTTAGGGGTTAGGGGAATGATGAGTTATTGGTTAAGGGGTTAGGGATTAGGGGCTTAGGGGTTAGGGGATTTAGGCGCATTTAGGGGCTAGGGGAATAATGAGTTAGTGGTTAAGGGGTTGGGAGGGGAAGAGAGAGAGGGAGAGGAGTGAGAGAGGTAGAGAAGGGTAAGAGAGGGAGACATTGACACAAAGATGGAATGGGGGTAGAAATAAGGAGAGAGGGAGGGATATAGTGAGAGGATTGGAGGGTAGAGAGAGAGAGAGAGAGAGAGAGATAGAGAGAGATTGAGGATCAAGAGAGAGGGAGGTAGGAGAGAAAGGGAGAGAGAAGAAGGACGAGAGATAGGACTTAAGAGAGAGGAACCAATATCATGGAAGAAAGAATATGTGACCAAATTACTCTATAGGGAGATGGGAGATAGGGGCACCCTACCTACCTAACTAAATATCTAAATCAAATGTGGTGTAATCGTCTGTAATGGTGGGTGATTATATGAGGAGATGATTTTATGAGGAGGCACTGAATTTTTAATGTGATATGAAAAAAAACAAGTACCGAACCTAACTATTTCACATTCACCAATGTTTAGTCTGCATGTGCTAATTTGGTAAATTTGGAACATGGAAAAGGATTCTTGTTTTTTGATCACCTCCCATGAAGATTCACCAATTGTGAGAACACAACGCTTGTGGTTGCATCTTCTAAATCATCATCACTTCCACCAACACCTCATCCAATAACGCTAGTATAAAATGTCTCAGGCTCTCGGCAGCCAAAAGGAACATAATGCATGTGCCCTCAATCTCTTCTACATACTTATAGCTCTCCTCCTAAACCAAATCCACTAGTGTTGTGTGTTCACTTTGCCCTGAATCTTGTGCAAACATCCCGAGGTAAGGAACTGTTGCACCAAGGTATGGATCCACTATGTGTCATATCCACTGAAGGAGAACATGTTGCAAACAATAGGTAAATTCTCACAACTATCCCTCTGTGGGATGTTGGGAACTCCAAAATGCCACATGCTCATTAATGAAATCTATAAATTGAGAACTTCCATACAATATTTCAAGTCATACTGAACTTGTACCAAAAGGCTCAGGATCTTGGTAGCGCAAAGGAACATTTGCAATATGATCTGTACTATTCTCATCTAGATCATTTTGCATGGATATCTCCTGGAGTTGAAATGCATATTCCTGGTTCCATAGAACTTCTCGGTAGTATCCCTAAACATTTTCAGAGAACCGGAGTTGATGGTCCCAACAAGGTGAGGGTCAATGATTTTTTCAAGCTTGCCCTTTTTTTTCCAGTGCATTTCCCACTCTTCTATATTGAATTGTTCTCTGGGAAAAACAAGATTAAGAGTTTCCCTTGCACATAAGAACTCCAGTAACACTACTCCAAAAGAATAAACATCAGATTTCTCTGTCAGTTGCTGCCTTCTGAAGTATTCAAGATAAAGGTACCCAAGGGCTAAAACTACCTTTGGATCCAGTCTTTGAATGTCCAAATTCCGCCACCTTTTCCCGTGATCCTGTTATCATGGAGATCTTTGGCATTTAGATAAGCGCAAAGGATTCACGATAAGGGAATTAGATTGCATTGACCATATATTGGAGCTTCATTGGTATCTTTCTAGTCAAACAGTTTGCCAACAAGTCGAGGGAGTCTAAATTGGTGCAGTTGAAAATGAAAGGCAATATTGTTCTATCGAGGACAAATCCCACGACGCTAAACTTGAAAACCCTCTCATTATCGCAAGCCACTCCTTCGAGCTCCGAGATGGTGATGTTGCAGGGGTTTTGATCTTGTCTCTAATCCACGGTCACACCTTCAAACTCTAATACGGTGACATTGCAGGGGTTTTTATCTTGTCTCTAGTTCACTGCGTGAGCTTGGGTACATAAACCTGGCACCATGTCAGGTTAAGGGAAATTATGAGTATTCGACGAATAAATCTCAATAGAAATGGAATATGGAGACATTGGCTATCATGTTACATATTTGGTTTCCTCTGTCAATGTACCAAAGTCGTCAATCCTCCAAAAGGAGTCTTCTTCCCATTATTTCCTCCAAAACCAAGGTTCATTAGTGCTGCCATATATTCTAATAAACCCCCTTCACCATCAGGAAAACTGAGCTGCCAAACAAAAATTTGAAGGTCAAGCTCTCCATCATCGAGGGTTATATGGCATGTCTTGTAACTGTGCAAATAATCTTATTTTCAATACATTTCTAAATGGTCGTATGATGTAGATATCCCATTTAATATTGTTGCTCGCTCACCTTATTACTAAGCTATGTGGGAATCTATTATAGCTACATGAAAGGGCTTCAAAGTCCATAATATGCATGACTTGAGGGGAGATCTTTTGCAAAAAGGGATTTACTACTTTGATTATTAATCAAATATAATCAAAGTAAGCGAGGGGATAACAGAGGTGGGGATTTGAAGGTTCAAAAGCAGATTCGTCGGGGCGGAGGAGGTCGTGGTGGCAAGGGGAATCATGGGTTTGATTGATTTGAGGTAAATGAGGGGCATGTTATACAACATTGCTGCCTAGAGAACCGTCGTGCACTTATCAACAACCTGGTGGAAAGAGTGGACACAACTGAGAGATTATGTCGTGAGGAGCATGCAGAGCATATGGCAACATTGCATTGAATGCACTATTTACAGTGCCAAGTCTGGGAGAGACTGGTAGTGGCTTAGCAAGGCCAAAATTAACTCACTGAGAAAGTAGAAAAGCTGGAAACTTGGTTGGCACACTTTGAAGGGCACGGTCAGTGTGACTTCTGTCCTCCACCGCATCTAGGACAACCTTGCATCCATCACGTTTGACGACTAGTATGCTATTTGGTGTTCTTTATGTTTTATATGTGTTTTGGTGCCTCTGGCCCAACCGTTTATGGACAATGTCCCTAGTCCCTCTTTTGTATTTTTTTGCATCTGGTGCAAATTTTTGTCAACAAACCCAGTCGAGGTGAGACCACCTATTTTGTAACTGGCTATATGTACTCCTTTTTTCCTACAAGAATATAGCATTGACTTACAAAAAAACAAAGGTTCATACATCATTAAAAAATTAATTAAGTTTCATACTTAAATTAATAAATTTTCATACCTATTTATCTATTTAGTATTTATCAAATGTAAATATGATGATTTAATACTAGATTTAAATGAACTCACATGTTTAACATATGAAATGTTATATTTATCTATTTATTAAATGTAAATATGAAGATTTAACCTTAGATTTAAAAAAACTTACACTTTTAACATAAATAAATGAAGTTTAAAAATTAAATTTTATGGCCAAATATTAAATATAAATATAAATATTAATTTGGCTATATAATTAATGCTATAACCTTTACTAAAATTATAATTAAGGCATTAGTGTAAAGTTGATAGATGATACATGCAATTATGTTAATTGTAGATGAATCCATCTACACTGTTAAACTTTAGAGACAAAAGGGTATTCATAATTTTAACACTGTAAAATTCAGAGACCCCTTTGTCTCTAAATTTTAACACTGCAAATGGATTCAGAGACACCTATAGTGAAATGTAACACTTTGGTACCAAAATTGCAATTTTTCATATATGGAGTGACAAAATAAAAAATCACTGACATGGATGACTAATTCATATACTTGTTGTACTTGTTATTTGGCCATATTTTTATTCTTGGACTATAATAGTCATTTACATTAATAATTATTAATTTTGTCACTTATTATCTAGTCATATATTTTAATCCTAGACTAAGTTAGTCATTTAAGTTAGTTGCTTTTACTTTAGTCACTTATTATCTAGTCATATATTTTATCCCTAGACTAAATTAGTCATTTAAGTTAGTCGCTTTTAGTTTAGTCACTTATTATCTAGTCGTATATTTTATCCCTAGACTAAATTAGTCATTTAAGTTAGTCTTTTTTAGTTCGGTCACATAAATTTTTTCAAATTTAGTAGTAATTCACTTGAAATAATTGCGATGACTAACATTTTTAGTCACCTAGTCATTAATTTCATCATTTTTTACTAGTGTATGTTGGCTCTCATAGTCCCTGGTAGAAGGCAAGTGAAGAATATGGATGTCTACTTACAACCACTAGTAGATGAATTGAATGAATTATGGGATGGGATAAATGTATACAATGTATCAAGACCCATCGCAGCAGAGAATAGTTTTACATTGTTTGGCATATGTGCTTACATGATACATGATTATCCAGGCTTAGGAGTTTTCTTTGGTAAATTACATGTTTAATTTATTTATTTGTTTATATATGTACCAATATTCTTTCACATATTAGTTATTTAATTCGACGTTGTAATATTTTTTATGATCTTCCTGATATTCTTTAACGTTCCATGCATATTAATTAATGTATACAAATATAATCTCGCAGGTCTTGTAACAAAAGGGTATTTTGGATGGAAATTTTGTGGACTTTCTCTGAAAGCTAGATGGTCCAAGGACCTACGAAAGCCAGTGTATGATTTCTATAGGGTATTCCTACTAGAAGAACACCCTTACAGAAGAGCAGCATCCGCTTTCAATGGTAAACAAGAGAGAACCCAAAGGCCTCGAATAATGACACCAGCTGAATGTCTTAGAGCATATGAGAGAGAGAAGGATAAGGAGTTCATAGAAATTTTCGATTCAAATGGGGAGCTTATGTTCAATGATCCAGATTTATTAAACACTAATGTTGAGAAATTTCCCATTGGGATGAAAAGGAAATCTATCTTTTATGACCTCCCATATTGGGAGCATCTTAATATTACCCACTTATTAGATCCCATGCATATATTTAAAAACGTTTCATCTTCTTTATGGAGGCACATATCCTCGAAACAAAGTGACACATTGGCTATTAGGAAAGATCTTAGTACTTCAAACACTAAAAAGAAACATTGGCCAAGACGATTAGAAAGTACGGGATCAGAGGCAGGCGATGGTCCCTCTAATTCATGGTTTTTCAAAGAAGGTGATGTCCCATGGATTTTAAAAAAGATGATATTTCTTTGGTAAAGGAAGTTATAATGGGTGTGAGGATGCCAACTTCATACGGGTCTTCACTACAGCGCTGCTTCACCGTTGATGACCATTTTTCGGGGTTGAAATCGCATGACCATTTGAATATTCTAAGAGTACGTATATTAATGTCATGAAAATAATATATGATTTTACTATTTGTTATATTAATAATAAACTTTATCCCAATATGTCGGGGATCATAAAACATAACTAATTTTGTATATTATTGCACGTGTTTATAACTTTGCAGTGTCATTATCCTTTGTTCGTGCATGGGTGTGTGAAACATGAATTCCCTCAAGACCTGGGACATGCCATATCTAAATTATCTACATTTGTACGTTGGATCACACCAAAGGATATTCATGTGGCTAGCATTCCACGGTGGCGTCAAGAGATAGTTGAGATTTTTTGTATGTTTGAGAAGGAACTGCCGACGAGTTTCATGGACTTACAGGTTCATCTTCTAATCCACCTAGTAGATGAGGTTGAATTATTGGGGGTGGTTTCTTGTTGTTGGATGTTCTTCTTAGAGAGGTACATGAAGAAATTGAAAGGTTTTGTTCGACAAAGGGCAAAACCCAAGGGGTCTATGGTAGAGGGGTACATATCGTATGAGTCTTTCTATTATGCCAGAGTGTACATCAAGCAGATCGACAATAGACCAGGTGCGGTGATTTGGGATGATAAAAGGGATGAAGACGAAAGAGGAGGAGATTTGCTCCAAATGAGTGGAAAAAATCACTTGATAAAGAGTAAGCGACTTATAATTTTTCAAATTTACAAAAATTAATTAATCTTCATGTTGAACTTCGATATAATGTATATTTTGATCTCTATAGTATATTATAATGTTGGTTTGATTTCATCAGCGAATGCAGAAATTGAAGCAATCAATAAATTGGCTCTTTACAATTCTGAAGTGACAGAACCGTGGGTCGCATTGTACGAAAAAAAGAGGATGAAATGGGATAGTGACAGGAAATAATTCGGACAGTTGAATGGTAGAAGTGTGCCTTATCTCAATCATTTAAAAGAAAATATGCCAAAAATATGCCCCAGCAGTTGGGTTGCTGACCAAGTCAGAGAGAAATACGGTGCTACACGAGAGTGATATGGTACATGTGTTATTTCATCAATATTTATACTTTTTAAGATGGGCTTTTTGAAACATTATAATATGCATTTTGAATTAATTGGTAATTTGCATTATGTTAATGTTAAAATCAATAATTCACTTGATAATTTGCAATTATGTTGATCTCAAAAACAATGGCGTACTGTATAAATTAATTTTTTTTTTTGCATTTAAGATCATAATAAAATAATGATAATTCTAAAGTGCATGAATTTATTTGCATTATTTTCTAAACTTTATTATGTTACAATAAATCATATTATTCTAGATTTATTATTTTACAATTATTTAAAATTTACAAATTTAAAAATTTTAATAAATTCATTTCACATTAATACAATTAAAATTTTACAAATATCTTACATACAATTACAATTATAATTATAATTGGAATTAGAATTAGAATTACAATTTTACAATTTCACGTACAATTACAATTTTAGAATTTTACATATATACAATTACAATTTTACAAAATAAAAAATCACAATTACAATTACAATTTTACAATTTTACAATTTTACATATATACCATTACAATTACAATTTTAGAATTTTACATATGATTGTAATTACAAATATTACAATTTTACAATATCATGATCATTTAGTATTAAATTAATTAGTAAACATCACGTTCATGATAACCATCGTACAAACATCATATTTGACTAAAAAACACATTCAAAATCGCTAAGTGCATCATCGTGATCATGATCATCTTATAACAAAACACAATTAACATTATATAATAACATCATCACAACACAAACATTAAATATACATCTCATGTCAAATAAATGATGCTATCACATACACATCTATCTGCAAGCTGCACATTAAATGAACATATCTAACATGACCTAACAACATGCACATCATGATGATCACCAAGATGTAAATTAAGTACAACTGCAACATGAACATAAAATACATGGACCATATATATATAACTGAATATTGTTAAAAATATACAACTGTAACATAAATGTCATGGATCAGCTGGTGCTAGTACAACATCAATATCAGTACTAGTGGGGGCCTGCTCATGAGTCAATGGTGCAGCGTCGATGGTCGATGGTCCAGCCTGCTCATAATCATGAGTACTGATGGGTGTTGTAGGCTGCTGACTGGACGTGGCCGATGGTCCAGCCTCATCTCCATGATGACTGTTTCTAGATGCTAGTGAAGGCTCATGCTCATCTAGCACGGCGCGAGGTGAACAACCATGAGATTATGGTATGCTGCGCCTCATAGATTGTCCATCACGTGTTGCGGCTCGATCGTAACATGTAACAGTCCTCGTCAGTCGCGTAAAAGCTATCGTAAATCCTACGACATGCCACATCAGTTTGTACATGTCACGCGACATCCCTCTCCACATCCGTAATAGCCTATCATCAGCCTCTATGTCTCTGTAATGAGCGGGCCTGATGCCCGCCTCAACAATCAATGCACTGAGTTGGTTTTCGAACTCCACCCTGTATCTAGCATCATTAATTCGACCATACACCGACGTACCAGCAGGAGCAGGTCTCTCTGCACTAGCCTCCTGGTGATCCTTGGAATCTGACATGCCCTCATCGTTATCAAGATCCACACCTAGATCATGTGGTGGTGTCGGCATCTCCTCGACAACAAAAGAGCCAATGTTTGCAAAATATATACAAGTACACAACAATAATTAGACAATTTCATTACACAATTTAATAAAAACAAGTTAAAGAACATGTTAGAATAAATTTAAATAAAACATTAATATTACCTCTATAATCTAGCGGCTCATCAGCTGTGAAGAGGATGTTGGCACACCCTCGCCAATCCAAACCCGGATAAGGACAGGGGACCATAATGAAGGGATTCTCATCAACACTGGCTAGCAATTCCAGTGCATCATGTGATATCCTCGTTGGAAATAGAGTCTCCTCCCTCTTGGGTATCATCTGCCCCCACATGTGCATACGTGCCTCAGTAATCGGCCTACGAGGCTACCGAAGAAAAGCAGGCCTTGTCTCTGGAAATCTCTCAAAAAATAAACAAAAAAGCTCTGAAGAAAAATGGAAGTTGACCCTCCCTTGTGCATGAGCACGAAAACTATCTAATGTTGTACAAAACTTCCACAAAAAAATGGAAGACCACCTGACAAGTTGTGGCTCTTGTACTAAAGAATAAACATAATATAAAAGTGAGAAACTAATGCGTTGCCCGTCACTGGTGTTGTGCAAAACGGTCTAAATGATAAGTTAGAGACACTGGACATTCTCACGACCAAACACACCTATACGTAACTGCCCTCCAGTGACCCAAAAATATGCAGGAGATAGTACATTTTCTCCAATGTATCTCTAGGAGTAAACTAACTGACTCCCTGCTACACTACCAGCTGGAACCTCAGGGAACGAGGGAAAATCCACCCCTCTCCTCGATAGCCCTGTAATGAAATATATATCCTCCTCATTGGGCGTGTACCATTGGTTGATACCAACTCGGAAAGCCCATTGCTGGGCATTCCACCTTCGGATAAGATGTCTTAAAAACAAACTATGGGCCTTTAGGGAACTAGCCTCCTCATAGAACTTGAGGAGGCCTACTTGCCTTAGGAGCCCCTACGTAGCTACTATAATAGGGCGAGGGTACGCATCTCTCTCCCTCTCTTGTGCCTCCCATATTCAAACCATGTTATATTGCTCCACCTGGTTTTGTTGTTGTTACCCCTCTTCTCTCCTTTCATGTATCTGAATGATTGACATATTAGATACAAATTTTTATTAAATTAGACGTATTTAGAAATATACATATATAATATTTTTTGAAAAATAAATAAAAAATGAGTCGATGTGCCCAAAACACCGTCACGCACCGCACCTAATAATATTCAGCGCACTGGGGGCAGTGCTTCAAAAAATGTTTTTAGCGCATTGTTGACTACATGCAGTGTTAGGAAGGAGGTGTGTTGACTATACTATACGACCCGGGGCGTATAATTAAGTCATTGCACTGCCCTCCTGACACTGTACATAATAATCGGTGCGGTATTTTACAAGGTCACACCGTTGACGCAGGCCAAATACGGAAAGTCATGTGCTGACAAAAATGGCCGTCCTGGGGTAGTTATTTCGGTCAACGCACGCATCACCACTATTCAACGAGGTCAACGGTGTGGCACGGTAACCGACCACACCGTACTTTAAAAAAAAAATAACACGGTGCGTCTTTGGTACCGCCTTGGAACCGGTGTGGATACCCTTAGCACCGGTTTACTAGGTCGAACCATTGACAATGTTGAATTGCGGTATGTGGTGCGATGACAACATTATCTGCCCCAGGGCAGATAATTCTGTCAACGCACCCAGTTGTCACGATCACACATTATCAACGGTGCGGCCTGGTAAACGACCACACCACACTTTTTATTTTTTTTAAATAGCATGGTGCGCCCATCGGTACCACCCCGGAACCAGTGCGGATACCGTTAGCACCGGTTGCAGTGCAACATGTAAATTTATAGGCAGCACTGCAAACCGGTGCGAGCCGAATGGCTCGAGCGCACCGCGCGACAATTTTTTCTTTTCTTTTCTTTTAAATGGTTAATTTTAAGGTTATTGGAAATTCTAATCCACTAAAATGCTTAATTATGTAAAAACAAGAAAAATACCTGTACATTTACCCGTCGAGGAGGCATATTGGTTGTAGAATTTTCAAAAGAAAATTTGTCCACCGTTTTTCAAAATTCAAGCTGGATATTGGTGGGAAATGCACAGCAGTAGTGCATGCAATGAGTGCAATGGGAGCACCGATTTCAAGGCAGATCAGACAAGGATAACTTGAGTTGGTGCTTGAGAGCTCTGTAGCACTGACAAAAGTGAAAAATGTTGTTTTTGGTCGTAATATTTTTTTATTTAACCCTATTTCGGTGCTCGGGGTTTTTATGGGCGTACCGGTGCATTTGCACCATGCTGCCGCGAGCGGTTTCTATTTTCACACTCTTTTTATGAGGCAACGACGCGACATAGTAGTAATGCACTGGTGCTTTAAAGTAATATGATGCACCGGGGCTGTGTGTACGGAGTGCACGGTGTCCGGTGAGCCAATGTTTTGTGCGGTTTTTTGGCCGTAATATTTTTTTTATTTAACATGTTCCGGTGCGCGGGGTTTATGGGTTCCCCGGTGCGTTTCTGTCATTCCACCCCAGGCAGTTTCTCTTTTCGCACGCTTTGTATGAGGCATCAGTGCTGAAGATTTGTCGAGCACCGGTGCGGTACAGTAATAGAATGCACCGGGCGAGGGTGTACGGAGCACAAGGCTTCCGGTGTGCCAATGTTTTGTGTGGTTTTTTGGCCATAATTTTTTTTTATTTAACCCTCTGCCGGTGTGTGGGGTTTATGGGCGCCCCGGTGCATTTGATTTATTCCACATTGGGTTTTTTATGTTTTCGCGTGCATTTTATGAGGCACTGGTGCATAAGAGTTGTAAGGCACTGCTTCTCTACAGTAATATGACGCACCAGGTGGGTGTGTAAGGAGTTCATGGTGTCTGATGTGACAATGTTTTGTGTGGTTTTTTGGCCGTAATTTTTTATCTATTTAACCCCGTGTCGATGCGCGGGGTTTTAAGGGCGACACAGTGTGTTTGCTTCATGCCATGCTGGGTGGTTTCAGTTTTCACGCGCTTTTTACGAGGCACCGGTGCGGAAGTTATGTAAAGAACCAGTGTGCTACATAAATACAACGCACTAGGCGGGTGTGTATGGAGCGCACGGTATCCGGTGTGCCAATTTTTTGGCCGCACCGGTGCTTTCTCATGTTAAATGCACCGGTGCATTTTATGGTGATAAAAGCATCGGACGAAATACATCCGCAAAAACCTATGCCCGCCAACCTCCTCTAGGAACCTCTGCTAGAAACAGATGTATGGGGTATTTTTATAAAGGGTTCCTCAAAAAAATCCGCTAGAGGGTCTTTTCCTTGTAGTGTATTCTCTTGTACTGGTGAAATGGATCTACCCATTATAAGAGGACCCGATAAAATTTTTGGGTGAACAAAAAGTAGTACAGAAGGAGTTGTGGAAAATCCTCCCAAACAACCCATATACATAGATACCTTGTGCTAGATTGACAAGATGATAGAGCTAAATTGGGGTGATATATATTCGAATTCTCTTTGAAATACATCCCACTAGATGAAGAAGGTTTTCAGGTCTACATTAATGTGAAGAAGTCCTAGATACATAAAGTTAAAAACCCTCTGGTATTCCCTTGTGAGAAGATTATAGAGTCGATTCTTTAGCATGAGGAACAATTTATAATGAAAAGAGACCATGGAGAACCAGTGGCATCATTCACAACAAATCACATATAAAATTATTACAAGCTAACTAGACATTAGGATACTTTCAATACCAAGTGGTTGGATAGATTTGATGGACCAATTAAATACATTTTGAATTCTTGGTGGCAAGAACGAATTAAGTTTAGGTAACGAGAAAATGGAATTTATAATACCAAACCGCTTAAAAATTTCTATCAAATTCTAATAGCTATGTTATGTAGGCTGTATGGAAAATCAAATATGAAGACCTTTCAAGAAAGATGTGTTCCTTTGATTCATTCATGTGCCACCAAAATTAGTCATTTTCAACTGGGAAAATATGTTGGCATCCTCCATCCAATATAATGTCCAAGCAACAAGTAATACACCTGAGAAAGAACAATCAGAATTATATATGGAATCTTTCCTATTAGATGGTGTGTGTGAAAAATGTGATTTTGAAGCACTAGGTTTGAAATGGAGTTTTGATCAAGAATTAGCTGTGCATATCTATTATAAGAGTTCACAAAATACAGGATATACGGGAATGCATGAGAATATTCTAAATACTTCATCTCTACCCTATATCATATACTCTTTGGAAGAAATCCTCCATGCATGTCCGATAGAGCCAAATATTCTCTACATGATATTGCATATTGGTTTCCACTTGGTGATTCTACTTACATCAGAGAGTACAGTGCCTACAAACCTCCACATGCTCTACCTAGATTCATTATAGAAAAAATAATGTTGCAAGAGGTGGCTTACCTACTCACTACATGATTTTCCAATACCCTAGTCAAAGCCAATAAATCCACATTTCTCATCTTCCCATTAGATATTGGGGCCTACTCCATTAAGAGCTTCAAAGAGGTAGAATAAAAATCTAAAGAACTACAATGTTTCGTATTTGGTGAATTGAATTTTCATTTATATGAATCGAGAGGTATCATAATTGGACAATGCAAAGGGATAAGGTATATTTGGATATATACTTTAGCCATATATGAAGAGGAGGAAAAGTTAAATAACTATTACAATACTTCCAAGGCTTTGGAATCATATCTCAAAGATGAAAAAGGGTAGAGGTTAGAGCATGAGTCTGCAAGAGAGAAAATATATTCTCAAAAGAAAACAAGGACAATAAGCCAACAAAGAAAAGAAAAAGAAACAAAGTTATATTAAGGAAACTAAAAGGAAGCAAAAAGAGGAATAATCAAGAAAAAATAAAGAGGAGGAAGAGGTAAGAAAGAAACAAGAGGAATAAGCAAGAAAAAAAGAAAGAGGAGGAATAGGTAAGAAAGAAACAAGAGGTAGAAATAAAAAGGCAGGAGGCTGTGAAGAAGAACAATGCATAGACAACTAAGAAGAGAAAATAAGAAGTGAAGAAAAGGAGAGAAGAAGAAGAAAAAAATAAGAAATAATAGGAGGAACAAAAAGGACAAGAAGAAGAAGAGAGGAAAAGGAAGGAAGTCAAAGAAGCTAAAATGTAGGAAGAAGCTAAAATGTAGGAAGAAGAAAAAACTAAGTAGCTTGAGAAATAATTGGTTGAAAAGGAGCTTGAATATAAGAAAACAAAATAAAACATGTTAAAAATTCTAGAAACACATATAGTGTTGCCTACCCTAAATTTCCCACCACCTACTCCTATCATCGGTGGACATTTTCCATCCTGGGAACTAGGCATTGCAGTGGAAGAATAAGAAGTAGTGTTGGAATTATCCAGACTTACTTTTGATCTAGTTAAGTGTAAAATCATACAAGAAATGCACAAATTATGGGCCAAGAATCCAAGGACACCCATATCAGTCACCACGAAAAGGGAAATAGTGGTAGACAATATGATGAATCCTAGAGTGATAGCTTCTGTCGAAACTAATTTCGCAGCTACCAAAAAGAAGAACATAAAAAAAACTATCAAAAGAGGTTGATGATGTGGAAGAAACATTAACCATTTCAGAGCATAAGAATATTAAGATACAAAATTAGAAACAAATTTTTTTTATCACATACTCTTGATGTGAACATTTGCAGGCATCAATTCTGTTGGCATATGTTGTCCTTGATGGCAACCTACTTGATGAAGTTGATGGT